>JAOTQE010039417.1:0-10031 GCA_025631205.1 Nesometra sesokonis
ACGGAAACTCGTTCCGCAATCATTGCGGGGTCGTCCCGGAATTGTTTTTCGTTTTGCAGTGTAAAAGGGGTACTAGTCAGAGGGTGTTATTTATTCAAAGGGAACCTGCAGCATCACTCCCATCATTCTATAATAAATTCTCAAACCTACCATACTATATTACCAAAATTTGCACTATCAAGATTACATAGCAACTCCAATGAGGGCGCACTTGATGTGTTATCATCGTGACCTTCGACCCCGATGTCTGATGCATCTCCTCCACTTGGTATTCGCCACAATGACGTCAACCTCTCTGTCTTATTATCTACAGCTAAGAAAATATAAAAATTTAGAGTAATAAATTTGTGAAAGAAATACATTCAATACATCTGATCTTAACATAAAAGATTATTGATGGCTTTATAAGATACAGTATCAGTCAGTGGCACATTTAAGTGGGGGCTTTTTAAGCTCCCCCTAAAATTGACCAATTTTTTTTAGTTTTAATGATGACAATGTAGAGACTATTGAATATAGATGCACAGCGGCTGTACATAGAGACCCCTCAGAGGCAAAGGGGGCCTGCTATTACTGCAAGCAGGTGCTTTTCAAAACCAAAATCGGGATTTAAGCCCCGCCCCCAACCAAATCACAATCTTGGATCCGCCCCTGAGTGTACCTGCTGTCCGACTATTTTATTTTAAAGCTACTGAAATGTACAAATGTACAAGCAATCATAAACCTAAATAGTCTTTTGTAAAGTAATTGTCAGTCAGTCATACACTGGCTTTATAATTTGTGAGGTATCGTGACAAAATGAGTCGTGTTGTATGCTAGGTCATTTTGAGATATTCACAAAAATAGACAGAAAGTCATAATTTCATAAAAATGAGATTCCTGTTGTTTTGTTAAGTTTAGTAATTAAATTTTATGATTACAAACTTCCTGTTTATGTTTATTTACAGTAAACATGTTATTGAACTACTTTTTGTAAAGGCGGTTTTTCAAAATCAATGGAAAAACATACTGTACAGGAAGTCAACAGTTGTTTATCTTTAATGTCAATTTTCTTGAAAGTATGTTTTCATACACCAATGTTTTAAAATCATTTTTCTCTGGTTATACTGAAGCTATGAACCTCATTTAAAAACCAATTTAAATCTTATAATCTCTTCTATCCAATTATGACAATAAGTCAATTTTGATTTTCTGTACAACACGACTCATTTTGTGGTGACAACTCACATTTGGGTTCAGCTTTAAAATCATAACATACTTTTATTATAACATGTGGCCAGTATGTTCTTGTCAGCAGGACTTGATGCTATGTGCCAAATTTCACCATCCTTGTGCAAGTAGACTGTCTTGTTCAGTTGGTTGTTTTCTTCATCAAAATCCAGAAGATGGACCTAAAGTAACAAAAAAAAAAGAACTTTGGGATTGATTTTTTAATTATTCATCGCTGTGTGAAACCAAAGATAATCTAAACAAATTTGAAGTGAACTTCATTACAGTGGGGTCATTCTGTTAGGGGTTGGGCAGTACACTAGAAACAATTTCAGGTGCTTTTTACATGAGAGTATATTCCAGTATCATACACGACCTCCCTCAATAGGGGAGGAGCTCTGCAGTTTTCGATCTCACTGCATGAGGGTGCCACCATATGGTGGTGAAAAAGCTGAAACATGAAGACTGTAACTGGACATCAGCATACAGTTTGTATTCCAAACGCAATATTTTTTCACTAACCTTTTTTTGGGCTAACAAAATGAGATAAGGGCTGACCATCAACCTCAAAATCTGTCAATAGCCAAATCATATGTCAAACTTGAAGTTTTCTATTTTTTTTAATCCCAAATTAGCCCTGATAACTAATGAATTTTAAACTAAATCTTTTTGTACATAATTTTGACAGGTTTTGCCTCATCAAACTTGAATTTGGCTAATCAATATAAAGCAATATTAGCCAAACTGCTAAAAAATATTCTTGCAGCTTTAAACCAATGTTGCATTTTGTAGATTCTCAAATGACCCAGAGGCCATTATCCAGTGTAGTTCTGGTATAGCGTGAAGATTGGTCTTTTGGATCGTTGGTTTTTATTTATTATTTTGACAGGCTTTGCCTTATCAAACTTGGATTGGCTAATTAAAGCAAAATTAGCCAAACTGTTAAAAAAATCTTCCAGCTTAACCATTGCTTCTTCATTCATCATCACTTGCCAATTTTGCTGTTTGTAAATTCTCAAATAACCCAGAGGTCATTATCAAATACAGTATGACCAGTGTAGTTCTGGAATAGCGTGAAATTTGTTTTAGGGATTGTTGGCTTTGGGAAAGTTGATTGTACTATGGAAATTTTATAAAAATAATAGAAAGTTGTGATAGTGGAAGTGATTCTAATAGTGTATTAATTATCTTACTATACCTGGTTATCAAATTTAAGGGACTGAGTTCCAACGAGAAACCTAATAGCCTCCGACTCCGCTACTTGTGCTGTCAGTGCCCTGGCCTGAAATTAAATAAAAGAAATGATTTTAGGCATAATACTGTACTTGCCAACTCTCATGCATAATGAACTCTCAATCAAGGCAACGACACACTTTGCATGTTTCACATCACACCACATTTCCTTATGAATGCATGAAAAAATCAGTAAGAAAAATTAATAATATAGGGAATTACTATCAAAATACCAAAATAGAAACAATAAAGCCAATAATGTCTTTGAAATTTTTGTCATTTTGCAAGAGAAAAATGTCAATACACTATGCTCACTCTTTGGTGAATTTTTTCTCAGCCAATCTGGCTAAAGGTTGCTGATATTTTTAGCCAAATTATAAACTCTATAACCAAATTTTTTATATGGTAAAACAGATAAAAATTGCCGAAAAATGGACAGCTTTTTTGGGATTTTCATTTTGCCAAATTGGCAAAAGAGGTTATTTTTATTTTAGCCAACTGATAGCTCCAGTGGCCATCGACTTGGTGAATGGATAGAGTGAGCATATGTCTTGGTACATTACACAGGTCGGAAGTATCATACTTTCCACTTGGCAGCATTAGCTAGGTTTTATTTCACGAACTGGACTGCTAGAAAGTTGGCAAGTATACAGTGGCTGAAATGAGTTTACACTCACAAACCTGATATCAAAGGAATCAAACAAAGCTTTTAAATGATTTGACATTAAAGACTGTGACATGCATTTTAAAATGAGGCTAGTCATGGTAAAACCAACAAGTTGTCGCACAGGAAGTTATTGAGAAATAAGACAATAAACAACAGGAAATATAAACAAATAAAATTTGTGTATATTTTGTTCAATAACTTCAGTTATAAATGTCCGATTTTGATAATTGACCCATCACTTTAAAATGTAATGTGTAATATGGTTTTAATAATAACTCAATTTTAAATATTCCTACAACTTGATGGTTTTGCCATGTTACTGTATGCCTCGGTTTAAGATTAATTTTAAAATGTCCTTCACGAATCACATGATTATCAGTTACTGGATCATATATAAAGTATTAAAATTAACAATTACAAGAAGCCATGGTAAAAAAATGAGGTCAAATTAATTGGTGTCTTATGATGTATGATGTACTCATTACTGTCCACTATTTGCATGTGATCTTAATAGGCCTTTTCCATTCGATAACTACAGGCGTGCACTATGTGGTGTCATAGGATGTTATCGGTAAAACATTGACCATTTGTATTTACATTTTCTTCGAGTACTGGAAATGGCAATTAAAAATACTGTTATGATCAAAATTAATTTATTTCTATAAAAGGTGAATTTATATAATAATATTAACAATTCATGAACTTTTTGTAACACACTAAAAAAACACTGAGGCCTCGAAAATTGCAAAAATGGCCCAAAGATTGATATATAATTAAATGGAGAAATTAGCATATCCCTGTAGTAATATCCCTACAGTTTACCAGTATCTAACAGGCCGCATCATATGGTTGTTCAGCCAAGAAAAGGTAGGCCTAGGACTGGAGAAAGAAAAAGTTTTAAAATCCTGGGCCAGTAGTAAGAAATATGTTCTTAATAATGTAAAGCAATTATTTTACAGGTAAAACAGTTTTGACTGTTTTATATTTAATTCAACCGGTAGACTTCCCATTTTTATTCACCCGGCAGGGAACAGCCGGGTGAATATCCTTCGCCAACGGTGAAAAAGCCAGCGAAGCAAGCCGGTGTTGATCGGCTCAAAACTCAACTAGGCCTAGGAGTTTTATTGTACCTTTTATTGAGGCCATTTTACGAGTTCTTGCAAATTATTTAGCAATTTCCTTGCGGACAAATATTTACCTGGAATTCGAGGCCATAGATAACCGGTGCATCATCTTCCATTTATATTTTTATAAATAAATGTAGGCCTACGCCAAAAACCTAGGCCTAGCTTTGACGAAAACAACGTCTGTCGCCCTCAAGTTTTTAAAATCTCGAGCGAATCGACGCCGTTAGTGGCGTGCTTTCATATTTTAACATGGGGTCTACGTTAGGCCTAGGTAGGCCTAGAGAAGAAAATCACCAAGATTTTACCTAATTTGCTAAGGTTTTCTCTATTATCCGGATACACAAGTCATATAATTAAAGAACCAGAGGACTGGAAGTAAACATTAAAATATTCAAAATTGTTCCATATTTTGATAGACTTACTGTAGGCTAGGTAGGCCTCCGTGTGGCCACTCGGCACGTCGAAGTTTTATACCACCGTAGTCTGTTTGACTCGAGTCGAGAGTCTCCATCTGCGATCAAGGCACAGCCTAGCTTTGCAATGCAATCGCCAGAAAGTACAGACAAAATGGAATTTGCTTCTGTCATAAGTTCGGACAGCAAGTAAGCATTTATCTTGATTTATTGAAATAAGATCTAGGCCTAGGCCTAACATTAGGCCTAGGTAGGATGGTATAGGCCTAGGCCTGGTATAGGCCTAGGCCTATAAAGAAAGTGATTAATTGCACCATCGGCCGGTTGTTGAAATCTGACACCGTTATTGCACCATCGGCCGGTTGTTTAAATCTGAAACGGTTATTGCACCGTTAGCCGGTTGTTTAAATCTGAAACGGTTATTGCACCGTCGGCCGAGTTGCCAAAAACGTTAAAATTGTTATTGAACCGTCCCGCCGGCGATCATTTTTTTCCGTACGAGAGTTCCTATGAGAGAGTTTCTCCATTTGTGAGGTGTCGTGACAAAATGAGTCGTGTTGTACACCAGATCATTCTGAGATATTGACAAAAATAGGCAAAAAGTCATAATTTTGTAAAATTGAGATTTTCATTGTTTTGGGGAGTTTATTACTTAAATTTTATTATTACAAACATCCTGTTTATGTTTATTTGAAAATAATCATGTTTTTGAACTGCATTTTTTAAAGGCTGTTTTTCAACATCAGTAGTAAAACATACAGGAAGTCAACAATTGTTTATCTTTAAAGTTGATTTTCTCCAAATTGTTTTCATGTGTGTACATTTCAAAATTATTTTTCTCTGGTTATATTCTACCTATGAATCTAATTTAAAAACCAAATTGAAGCTTATAACACCTTCTATCATAAGATAACAATAACTCAATTTTGAATTTTTGCACAACACGACTCATTTTGTGGTGACACCTCACATTTATTGTAATATGCATCCTGGATGAATGAGACTATTTTTTGGGTTAGGGTCAAGTATGTTAAAAATACCCATATCGGCAAGCTGATTTATAGCTTAGATGATAGCGCTACAGACTGTACAGAAGGTCCCGTGTTCGACACTTAGGCAAACCTAATTATTTTTTAAGTAGAGAAGTTGACACTTAATTTAAAATAATAGGCCTAGTAGTAAAGTATAAGTTACGTAGTGTAGCCTCTTCTAACAACCGGCTGACACATCGGCCGGTTGTTGTAGTTGTTGCTGTCGCGACGGTGCAATAACCTTTTCAGATTTAATCAACCGGCCGACGGTGCAATAACTGTTTCAGATTTAAACAACCGGCTGCCGGTGCAATATCTGTTTCCTATATCTTAAATTTAATTTCAAACGATTTATAAATAATAATTATATTAGAGTTCATAATTTGTACTCTAGTATTACTAGGCCTATCACCATTATTATTTCAGTTATAATGCATGCTATTTAATTTTTTTACAAATTATCAGTTTTGTCATGATCTGTCTTGTTTTTGGCACTACTGGCCCTAGTAGGACCTATAGGCCAATTACTGATGTGTAATTAGTATTAGTAATTAGTGATTGAATTGTACATGAATGAATTATATACTGTACAGTACACATTGCAACCGATTTTGGATGTCTCACACATACTTATTTTTTCTCATGGATTAGCAGAATTCTAACAAATAGATCCATTCAATTCATTCAGTAGTCTTTCTTACACATGAGCCAATATAGAGCAAAATGTTAAAAAAAAACTGCCACCAAAGGATTGATAAAGTGGATGAAAAGGACCTAAAAATGGACAAATGCCTCTTTTGTGCTTGTCAGATTGAAATCTGGGTAAATGTAGGCAAGCATTTGTGGTGGGTAATGTGTCATGCATTGGCATCCAAAAATGTTGGTGGCTATAGAATTAATGTAATAAGCCTAGGCAAGTAGTTGCCTTGTTGATGATTTATACAATTACAGTATAATAACGTTTATTTAATCTTCTATAGTTCAAGTGATGACTTGTTTGAAGGCAGCATAGCTCCCTCATCAATGTCATCATCACCAACACGAGTGCCACGCAAGAGGTCTGTTTCGGTTGGAGGAACTGAAAATGTTCTGAGGACAAGTCGGAGAACGATCTACACAGCAGGACGACCGCCTTGGTATAATGCACATGGTCAATTGCAAGGAGCTTTTGTAATAGGTACGTTATCAATTTTTTCAAGAATTAGACACATGCTATCCAAGTCACTTGATGATAAATTTTAAATAGGAAGGCAGGAATGTAATTATGCAGGGCGGAGGTGGGTGGAGCCGCCCACCCTAAAATTGTTTCACCCACCCTAAAGCTTATTTTAAGGCCTTCCCACCCAGCCTAAATTCAATCTGCCACCCACCCTAAGCCTCTGAAAAGGTAAAAATACAGTTTTTAGTCATCATGCCACCCACCCTTACACTGTTGCTGGCCCACCCTTGGATTTTTCTAGCTACATCCCTGGGAAGGGATATATTTACGTCGTCATACACAAATCAGGGAATGATAAATTTACATGAAATAAACAACCTATTCACACTGTCTTCTTATTTAGGGCCAAACAAATTTTATTGCAGCAATCCTTGTGAATATTGAAGGAAATTACACATTGACTGTACCGCAAGTCGTTCACTTCCTCGCATGGAATTTCGGTTGAAAAATAAAACTTTGCAGGTATGTTAGCGTCCCCATAGTAACTGTCTTATTTACATACTACTGTGTTGTTTTGATTTTTTATTTGTAGGCCTGTGTGGAGGCAGTGCATCTGGAAAGACGACTGTTGCTAACAAGATCATTGAAGAGCTTGATGTTCCCTGGGTTATTTTATTATCAATGGATTCATTCTACAAGGTGTTTCAATTTGTCATTTTGTGGTTATTGCCCTGTCACACCAAGCTTTGCAGGATTGTTGCCTGTAGAGATTTCCAGTACTCAGGGTAATTCCTGTGGGCAAACACAAACTGTAGGGAGTTTTGCATGTGTCTTACCTTCTGGATGCATGCTTTTCACATTCTACTAACATATATTCCATGTGACCTGCATATGTGGCGAGTAAGAGCTTCGAAACTGATCCATGTTAATTATGTGTGGCATTCATGCACTGCAAGGTACCTGCATCACAACTGCGGGTAACCTGCGTAGGAGTTGTGTGTGGCGTTCCTTGTCAGTTAAACACCTGTATAGTATTATGCTTGTAGAACTATCGCATAATAACGCGTATTTCTGGCACATAGTCACATATCCACAGGTAACCTATGTGCATCAAGCGGGTTAACTGTATATGACATGCAGCCGCTACGGGCTCCTGGACCCTGAGGGCAATCCCCTACAACTCAATTTTTTGGAGCATTTTCCAGATTTGGTTGCGGATAAATCAGTTTGTGTGCACACCTCCAGGTGACTACGGGCAAGCTACGTATTAAGCAACCCATCAGCATTCACCTGCAGGTAGCAAAAATTGTTGCCCACAAGTCAAACGTAAGGCTTGCCCGGACAGATGTGATAAGGCTTTAAGACAAGATTCAATCTAGTACCAATCTGTTTGCCAAGAACCACTGAAATTCCTGTCAGACCAGTAAATATCCCATTTACTGATAAGTCTTTTAAATTAATCATTAAGGATAGACCATTATATTAAACAGTGCATTAAATGCAGTATATACAGTGTAGTACTCTATTTCGTGTCACTGGCAAGTTGTAGTAAGGTATTTGGGGGAGAGTTTTTCTTTACACATCAGTTTAAAGATGTATTGTCACTTTAAAATGACCAAAAAATTAATGACATTAATTTTGAAATTAACTTACTCATAATAAAGTAACATCAAATTTATGTACTTGAGAATAGATATTAGTGTATTTAAAAATTGTTTAATAACATTTTTTTACACTGAAAAATTATAAAAATGTAAGAGGCTTCCAGCCTTTTTGTGGGTTTTGGCTTATTTTTAGCATATAACATTGCAATATTGAGGGTAATTAATTTTAAAATACCCTCATTTTTGTTTCATGGTCATAACTTATATATTTCTTTGAAACTAGCAAACTATTTCCAAAATCTATTTTTTGTCATTTTTCAAGTGACAATACATCTTTAAAAGGAGTATTTCTAATTGACTTATATTATATTTATCTATATTTATGTCTTTAAAGGTTTTAAATGAAGAGCAACATCAGAAAGCTGCTGTGAATGAATATAACTTTGATCACCCAGATGCATTTGACTATGAGCTGCTAATTAAAACACTCAAGAAATTAAAGGATGGCAAGCGGGTCGAGGTAGGTTTAATTAAGACACTCAGATTAGCTCTAAAAAAACCGCACCCCCCCCCCACCAGAATACGCCAAACGAGTTTCAATTTTCTTCAATTACTTCCTACAGGTATCGGGAAAGACGGTTGCTCAACCCGGTCAAAATTTTTTAAACAAAAAAACACTTCTTATCACCTTTTAATTTGCGCTAATCTTGTCCTTTCATTCTGAAAGTGGTTTTCAGAGCCAAAATATTCATATTTACCCTATGTGCATGTTGTTTTTATTGTTTTAGACTTAAAGGGAGGTGCTTAGACAGCCTAGGTGGTAATCATAGTAACAAAATAAAATTAAATCTATATGATTTTGTATTCATTGTGACATTTCAGGAGCGAACTGTCTCCTCCCAATTTATCACTTGGGAGACGCGTCCCCTCCATCACTCCTCCATGTTGATGATGACCATCTACTGTATTCTGGGTCCTCCCCTCAGGCAGCTATCATATGTGTGAGAAAGGTCATAACCTAATGTTAGCATCATCATTTTTTTGTATTATCTGGAACACAGAATTCCTTTTTATCTTTTTTCACTCGACACTTAATATTATGTTTTGCATAACATTTATAATATTAAATTATTTTAACAGGTTCCTATTTATGATTTCACAACTCATGCAAGGCTCAAAGAGAAGGTTAGATTATTTTTGTGCTATATTATTATTTATTATTTCAGTTTTTATGTTGCAATTTATTAATAATAAATAAATTTAATAATTTGACAATATAAACAGTTTATTCAAACTTGGCAAAGTCAGATAAAAAATGGCATAAAATAATTGACTTTGGAAATATCTGACTTAGAAATTGCTTACTATTTCTAAGTCAAATTTATTTTTCATGCCAGAATTATATTTTATATAAATGAAATATGAATAATAAATTTGACTTATACCCGATTCACACGTACTAAAATACCACTCTTACTCTTACCAAATGTAACAAAATGTAACAGATTGTTACATTTTATAGCGCGTGTGAATGCAATATCCTGTTAAAATCTCGGAATATCTCGGAATCTTTACCAGCCTCGGAGAG
>JAOTQE010039428.1:0-10030 GCA_025631205.1 Nesometra sesokonis
TTATTATCAATATGACAATAAAGAAAAGATATAGAAGTGTATTTTTTACTAATATCTAATGTGGTTTACACAAAAAAAAGAAGTATTTAAGGATACCACAGAGCTCAATAAAAACATGTCTGACCACTTGAAGCGCCCTCAATCAATCAATGTAGGCAGAAACTACCCGAAAATGGTCATTTGACGTTTTTTGGTTTTTTTTTCTTGCTTGTCAGAAGGAAATTGGAGAACATGTGCCCCAGCACTGGTGACGGGGTTTGTCTCACGCATTGGAGACAAAACAAGTTGGCAGGTATACCATAAGCACTATATAAATGTTACATATTATTATTAATTGTTATATCTTATTTATATGCTAGCTTGATTATTGGTGATATACTTGGTGAAGGAGCTTTTGGTGAGGTGCGACTTGCTGAGGCCTTTGGAATAGTTGAAGATAATACAACTAGCCTGGTGGCTGTAAAAATGCTAGAAGGTATTAATCACATACATTTTTAATTACAATTAATTTAAATTAAATGGCACTCAAGATTGGTGGTTACAATTATTGCCTACCAATCCCGTGCTCCTGAGTTAATCCTGCCATAGAGATCTGTTTCTTTTCTCTATGATCCTACCAAGTGCTAGGATTATTTTTACGACAACAATAACCACATGAAGCTATGTACGGAATCTAGTTTATAAGCATTATGTAATATATCCATCCTCTAATTAATGAGTTACTTGATATTGGCCTTTGAATGAAATAAAAAATATATAAATGCACAATTGAAAGAGCACTGTAGCCAGGAGCAATTTCATTTGTGTGAAAGGGACTCACTGTTTCCGACAAGGAGGTGCATTTTCAATAAGATAATGGTTATTTGCATATTTTGCAAATACATTAGTTTATGACCAATGATTTTTTTTTAAAGCATCGGCAGATGACAGAGAGTTACAGAGCTTTATTTCTGAACTGGAGTTGATGAAGACAATTGGAAAACATCTGTACATTATAAACCTGATGGGATGTTGTACTCAAAATGGTAATCCTTGACTTTTTTACACCTTAAAAGTCTTCTAAACAAGGCAGGCCCGTACCCAGGATTTCGGATGGGGATGTGCGTTTGGCGGAAATCCGGACCGCATGTACCATTTTCGAGTTGACAAGCAAAAAAAAAGAGAAAATTGCATTTTGCCCCAAATTGTTTGACGCGTCAATTTCTGCCTTTTTGTGTGTTGGGGTTTCATCGTTTATCCCTGGAAATGTGGACCTTTTGTCATTTGGGAGGGTGTGTAAAAACTGGTTGAACAGTTAAGGCTGGGGAACTCTGAACCATAGCAAAAATAGCTCCATGGGTTCGAGACTGATGGTTTTAATGGAGCAACAAGCCTTCTAAGGTTAAGGAATATAAACCATTTGAAGTAGGTCAAGTGAACTTAACGGAACCCAGTACATCTTTCCAGATGAATAGGAGTCAGCCAGTGTACTGACCTGTACTGCCCATGTTGTGAACAGCACTATCAGCAAACATGAAGTCATCCTTATTGAAGCGGATACATGCTATTAAACATGTCAACATATAATGTCCACTTGTATGCACAGGTGGTCAATCATGGTAATAACATTATTACCCTCACCCCACTGAAGTGGGGAGAGATTGCAATGAGCTGCGTCTGTCTGTGTGTGTGTGTGTGTGTGTCTCTGTCAGTCATATAGATTAAAATCCAGAATTCATGTGGTAAGGCAGACCAGCACCAAACCTCGGGAGGACCTAGATACGGTTGGTTCTGACATTGTTTGAAAATTTTAAGTAAATCGGCCCAATAGTTTTTGAGATATGGATGCAGACAGACACACGCACGCACGCAGACGCAGCTCATTGCAATACCCTCTCCCCACTTCAGTGAGGCGAGGGTAAAAACTAGAGACTAAACGGGCTTGACAGCTGATACACTCTGGTCCTATCTATTAGGTCTGTCATTAACCTTCCAAAGCATAACCTTCCTTGATCCTGAGAAAAGATGTTTATTCTGTGTACCTGATAATGAGAAGATAGGGTGGCAATAGGATATTGCAGTGAGCTCTGTATGTATATCTCTCTGTCTGTCTGTCTTTTATCTGATGTCTGTCTTTTTCTGCATCTGTAACTATGGCTTTAGGCTGTTCACAAGCAAATGAACACTAACAAACACTCAAAGGGAAAAAAACAAAACCCGGCCTTCAATACATAGGCGAGGGTGTAATCGTTTACGATTACTTTGGCTTGTTATAAATGTTATCGCATTATTTTTATTATTATTATTATTATTATTATTATTATTATTATTACCAAAACGTTTACTTCCTTTCTGTTATTGTACCATTGTTTTTTGGTTTTTTTTTTGCTTTCCCCATAGTAGACAATATTGAACATTTTAATCATTTTCAATATGAAAAATCAAAATCAAACAGCTAAAATCTTACTGCTTTGTACTCTCAGGACCTCCGTTGATAATCGTTGAGTATGCTGTGAACGGCAACCTGCGAGATTTTCTACGGCATAAATGTAAGAGGTCTGGTGATCCAATTCAAGGGAAGATTCTAATGGACGTCAAAAACCTATTAACAATTGCACATCAAGTCAGTCAGGGTATGGAGTACTTAGCATCAAAAAAGGTATCTAAAAATTAAAAATTATTTTTATAGTTTTATGGACCAACTACTACTACTGCTACTACTACTACTACTACTCCCACTACTACTACTGCTACTACTACTACTACTCCCACTACTACTACTGCTACTACTACTACTACTACTCCCACTACTACTACTACTACTGCTAATACTACTAGTACTACTACTACTACCACTACCACTACTACAGTAGTACTGTACTACTACTAATATTAATAATACTACTATTATTTCTACTAGGGGATGATTTTGGGAGAGGGGCACATTAGGCACACCCCCTATAATCGGCAAAGTGAAGGTGCATCACTCCCAGCACTTATATTACGTGCACCCCCTCCTTAAATTTTACCCTCAAAAATTAAAATAAGGGACAAAAACATGCAAATCAGGCCACATAACCATTTTTTGCTTGTTATTGAAAATAGTGATCGTGCTGACCTCGATCTGAAATAGTGCACCCTCCCCTTTTTTATCTGAAACTTCCCCGGACTACTACTAGTACTATTACTACTACCACTACTCCCACTAATACTACTCCTCCAACTACTACTACTTACTACTACGAGTTTATAAATGGTGCTATTAGTTTAGTCTTAATTGAGAGTACTATTCTTTATTTTTTTTATCTTTTAGTGTATACATAGAGATTTGGCAGCCAGGAATATTCTTGTTATGGAGACCATGGAGATAAAAATTGCAGATTTTGGACTAGCCAGAGAAGCAATGGATTACTATCGCAGAAAAACAAAGGTAAACATTATTTAAAATGTAATAACTCAATATTGGCACATACAAGCTTTCGGGCTGTCACTTTAGTATTACATTCCGCAAATTTTTTTACTTGGCAGCCTAATTAGTTATGCAGTATCTTGGGGCAGATCGATGGAATCTAGAAAGAGGGGGTTTGATGCTCGATGTTGGACAAGCATAGCTGTGGGACTTTAACAGTAAACTGATGACAATAGGCGTAGGCCATGGCCCTCTTAAGGTACGGGAAAAACATTTCTATAGATGCTCTCTGACGCATTTTTGGTTCGTGGCCCATGAAAAGTTTTCTGCGGCCTTAATTTGGTCTGTAGTTTACAGAACACTAGGCTTTGGTTCACTTCAGTACTAACCATTTCTTTTTTTCTTTATAGGCCAGATTGCCTATTAAATGGATGGCACAAGAGGCTCTGTTTGACCATGTGTTCACCACCCAGAGCGATGTCTGGTCATTTGGTGTGTTACTATGGGAGATCATGACCCTTGGAATGACCCCATATCCAGGAATACCCACAGATATAAAGATGGTGGACGTTATCTTATCTGGTAAAAAGATGGACAGACCACATGATTGCCCTTATGAGGTGTAAGTTAAACTATTAATGTGAAAAAATGTTACTGAAAATGTTCATCTGGTTGAAGATATGATAGTGTTGAATTTAAACTTTTGACAAACCTATGAAATTTACTGTCCTGACTGATAGTTTTGGACACCTTGATCCAATGGTGTCCTTCCTCAGAGTGATGACTCTCTTGTTAAGTAATCCATTCTCCGGGAGGTGGCGGTCACCCAACAACAGGGTCGTACACCTGACTCAATAAGCGGACCCCTTCATCTCTGTTCATGGTTCCGTCCCCATGTCTGCCCAACACCGCCCCCCCCCCCGCCCCATGCATCCAGTGGCCCATCATCGGCTCTAAGGTCATGGATTCATTGATTGGAACCATGACAAATTTATAGACAGATGGACCCTTAGACAGAGTTGAAGAGGCCAACTTACTAAGTCATATATACAACCCTGTTGGGTGATCGCCAACGGTGAACAGATTGCCTGTAGTCACCCCATTGGCATGTTTTTTATAGTGCCATTTACGATTTGGGGGTGCTGTTGCCTCGCACTATAATCTATTTTTTTCTATATAATATAAAATACGCAGTGGCTATTGTTACACCAGTCGTAATCTCAATCATGTAGGCTATTCTTACACCACTCTAAAATGCTTGCGCACTTAGGTTTATTTTGGACATTGGAAAATTCGCAAAACAATCGCCTAGGCCTATAGGCCTATATAGGCTCGCGGTGCAAAGGCAAATGGTCAATTTCTGGCATGGCCAACGATAACAATGGTGGATTGTGAAAACAGTTTACACGATAAAGGTATCATTTACACTACCGTAGTTGTGTAAATTTGGCCATTATTTTGGCTCTCATTAGTTTGCAGTGAGCCCAAGCTGCTGTTTGTGGATATTCACACGTAAGCTTGCTACCGATCACCCGACCCGTGGAACAGTGTTGCTTAAATCCAATGGTATGGTGCACGAAATGGGCAACACATTTTTAAAAACTGAGAAATTTCAAGTCATGCCAACACTGATTTAGATGCCTTTTAGTATTTTCGCCAACCCAATTTGGTTATGGATTGCCACGCCCGAAACCGCTGAAACTAACCATTTGCGATTGCACCGCGTGAGCCTAGGCCTGCTACACGGTCACGATTGTTTTGTGAATTTTCCAATGTCCAAAATAAACCTACTGCGCATGCGTTTTAGAGTGGTGTAAGAATAGCCTACAGGATTGTGATTACGACTGGTGTAACAATAGCCACTGCATATAAAATATATATAAATATATATAAATATATATAATATATATTTTCCTCTGATGGGAGGGGGTGTGCTCATTGATTTTAAATAGATTTGTTTGAAGTTTGTATTTATGCATTTTTATTCAGTTTTATTTTCTTTAGACATGTTTGTATTTATGCATTTTTAATCTTTTTTTTCTTTTCTTTAGATATCAGCTTATGTTGGATTGTTGGCAGTGGTCTCCGCAAGAGCGACCCACATTCCAGGATCTATCATTGATCATATCTAAGATGCTGAACGCTGATGGTTAGGCCTACGCAATTGTGTTGAACAATATTGGTTACAATTCAGATTTTGTCAGTAAACCTATTTATTGTATTTGCAGTAATTAAGATTTTTTTTAAATTCCTATATTGTAAATTCAAGCTATTAGAACATTGTGTATTTTCTTACAATTTTTAAGAATAATACCCCATTTACACGTATGATTGGGTCCTGGGCCAGCCCTGAATCAAGCCCAATTGGGAACCGATCTAGCATGTTTACATTTGTGGTCCAAAAAAGTTTTAAATGAAAGCACAATCAATAAGTGGGAGTAGTTGGCGCAGGTGGGAGTAGTTGGTGCAGTGGTTGCGGTTCAGAATCCCAATCGAGAGGTTGGTGGTTCGAGACTCACTCATGCCAGTTGCTTGTGCACCTGAGCAATGCACTTAATTACTCACATTGCGCCAGTCTACCCAGTTACATGATGGGTACCACCAAAATTGCTAGGAAGTAACTAGCATCACATCCAGGAGGAGTATCATACTCTCATCCACTTCACGCTACTGAAATTGAAAAAAGCTGCAGCCCTGTGAGTCTTCAGGCTCGTACAAGGAATTTACTTACAATCAATACAAACAATATACTGCAACGCTTTTGTTATTGTTGTCACAGGCCTCTTGTACTCTGCTTTTATCTTAGACTTAACCAGCATCCCTCATTACATCATTCTCTGTTCGTAAATATTTGTGTAGAGGGTAGCGTTTCATGCACTGCCGGTCATATTATTTTTTTACGCAATAAGTAGGCACGATAAAACTGTACAAAATAATGGCGATTGGAAAGTCAATATATTGTTGTTTGTTGATAATCAGGGGTTGCTTTCAGGACAAAAGTTATCTTACGGTTCACTGCTTAAACTGACCTAACTCATTTGGATGCCGTGTATCTGATTGCTTGGAGTATACATTGTACTTTCTCATTTGGAACGAGGTGGTCTGAGTTTGAGCCACTCCAGAAGTACATGTACTCCATGTACATTTGTCAATTGTTGGTCCTTGACTGGCACACAGCTGGCCCAAATCATAAGTGTAAATGGGGTCTATTTTTATGTATTTAGCCAAAATGCAAAAAAATCTGACCCGGATTTTTTAGCTTTTTGGGTAGGTTCGACAAAAATATTTGTTTAGGTGTTATTGGGAAGCCAAATATTGAACAACACATAATTCATGTTTAGGTTTGTTATAAGAATTTTGTTAGTTGACTGAATTAATGGGAAAATGATAAAATAATTACTGACTGGCAAAATGAGTGTCGGGTTGACTAGAGACTGAATGATGAAGGTGTATTTGAAAGACGTTGAGATGATGGACTAACAGACCAACAGACTGACTGACTCGAGGTGACTGGTTGGATGACTGAGTAACTAGTTAGCTGGTAGGTTGACTGATAATTGTGCATTCAAACAGATGGAGAGATTGATGGTTGGACAGACCGACAGACTTACTGAAGAGTGATTGGTTGGCCAGCTGACTGAGTTACATGTTGACAAGCTGTTGACTGATGAAAGATAAACTTAGAGATGGATGGACAGAGACTGACAGTGAGCATAAAGAGATGGGTGGGAAAAATGGTTGATTGACTGACAGAAGGAGCATAAAACGTTCGGGTTGTTGGTCTGACAAAACTAGGATGGATGGCTGGCTAGCTGACTGGCTGCTGGCTAGTTGCTGGCTAGCCAACTGGCTGGCTGACCGGCCAGCTTTCTGGCTGACCGACTGACCAACCGAAAATTGACACTGATTGGTTGTCTGGTTGAGACTGACTGGCCAGCTGAGTGACTGACTGGCCGACCAACTGACAAACTAACTGATTGATTTTACTGACCGACAAACGAATGGACAAACGGACCAACCAACCAACTGATTGTGTTAACCCATTATACCAGGGAATTATAAATTATGTAGACTAATAAATGACTGAATTGAAAATGTGTAAGTAACCAAAAAACAATAAACTAACTGGTAGCAATTTAGCCATTTGGAAACTTCACTTTTATCAATGGTACACTTCTGCTTGTGAAGGTGCGTCTAATATACACTAACAATAATATGGTAACAAATTTATAAAATGAATGAGATGTAAACAAAATATTACAGGTATTTATTTGATTTTGTAGTTAATTTAATTGATTGGGTTTCATGAGCATAGTGAGTACATCAGATTTGTCAAATCTGGAAGTATCACTCTAGCCAAAGTTTATAAATTGTTTTTTTTTAAATGGGACCCTTAGTAGATGTTAAATTTGTAAATTATAGCATAATCGAATATAATATTGGAATTGACTATTATTGTTTTTGTGTGCATTGTGTAATTTTATTACCCTTGCCCCACCCAAGTGTGGAGAGGGTATTACAATGAGCTGCATCTGTCTGTCTGTTTGTCTGTCTGTCTGTCTGTCTGCATCCATATCGCAAAAACTATCGGGCCGATTTACTTCAAATTTTCAAACAATGTCAGAACCAACCGTATCTAGGTCCCCATGAGGTTTGGTGCTGGATTCTAATCTATTTGTTTTTGTGTCTACTGCCATCTCTTAAGTAACAAAAAATACAGTAGATACTAAACAGGTCTGACAGTTACTGATAATATACTCTGGTCTATCTGTTAACTTGCCATTAAAATTCCAAACATACTGTAGCCTTTCTTGACCCTGAATAGAGTATGTAGTATGTTTATTATGTGTGCCTAATACCTCCCTGGCTTTATCATGAGTAGGCCTAGATACCACAGTGAAAGTAGGAAAAGAGTGAAAACTATGGCTTTAGGCTTTTCACAAATGAACACAGAAACTAACAAACACAAAAAGGGAAAAAACAACCGCCTTCAAAACAGGCGAGGGTGTAATCGTTTACGATTACTTTGTCTTGTTACTACTGTAATTAATTTAAGCAATCAATTAAAAGGACCGTATTATACTAGAAAACATTTAATTAATATACAGTAAGCATGCTCTGGGCCTTTGTAACCTACTACAACTACTACATTGTCTCACATATAAAATCCCATTCTTTTGATGTCATCCCACCACTCGTTATCAAAGCCACCGCAGAGCAGTATATCAGTAGTTAATGCTTACCTTTAGTGATGCTTACCTTTAGTGAATAAAGGAGGCAATGAGTTTAAAACTCGTAGGTGCTGCCTCCTCTCAAATGAAACTTTTTGTGAATGTCGTAGTTAGTTTTAAAGTTTGAGATGGATGGACTGTTAATGACATGTTGTGGTAAGGAGTTCCATGTATTTATAACTCTTGTATCGAAGAAAGATGCCCTAGTATATGTATTAAATCTACGTTTATCAAGTTTAAGATTATGACCTCTCGTATAATGGACGAACAAATATTTTCAAAACCATGGAGAATCTTATAAGTCTCAATTTGATCACCTCTGATACGTCTTTCTTCAAGACAAGCGTTAAAGCAGGAATAGAATTAAATTCTGGAACTAATTTTGTGGCACGATTTTGAATTTTTTTTCCAATTTGATAATGTCCTTTTTAAGGCTAGGTGACCATGACTGAACGGAGTATTCCAATATAGGACGAACTAAAGTTTTATACAAAGCCAAAAACATGTCTTTATCCATAAAAGTAAAAGCGTATCGAATTCTGCCTACCAGTGAGTTTGCTAATTGTAAATACATACATTAAACTTTATAGTATTGCCTTTACCTTTTTAACCAAATAAAATCAAATCGAAAGAAAAACAGAAAATCAGTTGTATTTGTTTATAAAAATGATTATTCGCTTTCCGCTGGCAATATGCATAAACTGACATTGCTCTACAAATATTTAAGAGCATTAAAAACAACAAATGATAGTCATTATTACGTACATGATATGTAAGTTACAATAAATATCGGTCATAATTTGTGAAAACAAAATTATTGACATAATTCTTGTTATTATTATTATTAATGCGATAGGACAATTATAAATATTTTAACAAGACCGTTGCAGGGGCGCAGCCAGGATGGAATGAAAGGGGGGTCAGACTTGCGAGCGAAGCGAGCATTTTGGCCTGGGGCCACCGAGGGCCCCCGGTCGGGGTCCAGGGGCCGAAGTCCCCGGAAGAATTTGCATTATTTTACATGCTAAAATACACATTAGAGTCCATCAAAGGTCCCGTTTTCCAGATCAGCCTGGCTTGATTTCGAAGTTCAGACTTGCGAGTGAAGCGTGCAATTTAAGCTGGGGCTAGGGGACCAGGGATGGCTCCCGGTCGGTGTCCAGGGGCCGGAGGCCGGAAAATTTGCGTTATTTTACATGCTAAAATACACATTAGAGTCCCGTTTTCCAGATCAGCCTGTCTTGATTTCGATGTTCAGACGTGCGAGTGAAGCGGGCAATTTAAGCTGGGGGCCGAGGAACCACCGATAGGGGTCCAGGGGCCGAAGGCCCCGGAAAAATTTGCGTTATTTTACATGTTAAAAGACACATTAGAGTCCATCAAAATGCTCCGTTTTCCAGATCAGAGTCTT
>JAOTQE010039439.1:0-10030 GCA_025631205.1 Nesometra sesokonis
CAAAAACCCTGGGAAAGAAAGAAGAATAAGATGTTTAAGAGGATTTCGTACAAACACAATAGGTGATCCGTTCTGTTGAACGGATCACCTAAAAAGATCTCTTACAATAACAATAGCTGATCTGCTATGTAGCAGATCAGCTAAAAAAGATGATTTCGTACAGTAACAATAGCTGCTCCGCTATGTAGCGGATCAGCTAAAAAGAACGTTATTTCTCCATTGTGCATGTTCTGGTACCCTGTTTTTGGCGCATGTGTATGTCTATTTTTTTTTACTTTTTGGGGTAAATTTTAGACTCGGCTCCTAATATAACGGGGTTGGGAAGGCTCAACTACGTTTTGGCGACAATAGGGGTGAGGGGCGCCGGCCCTATACATTGTTACTCCTTGTTTGATTTAGGCCTAGGTGTTATGTACATAAGTTCATGCAATTTTATAGCGATGATGATTTAGAAATAAATTTATTTTGGTTTATAATTTTCTTGTTGAAAGTTCCAACAACACAAAATAAATTGACAGATCGTTCTCACACAACATATTATTATAAATTTTTCATGAATCGCAGAGTTTTAGGCAACGCCAAATCAAAACTGAAGCATGCGCAGTTGGTTACACACTCCATCAATTCGTTGTAGCGTCGGCCGCGTCGTGTTTAGTAAACTCTCTATTGCCAGTTCGACTCCCAGTATCAGAGCACTTTATGTTGCAGAGTTAGTTCAATACCTTCTTCACAAGGAAACAGGACATGTAAGGTTGGTAAGCACCAGAAATATGCAACATGCCTACAAAACACGGACTGAATGTATAATACAAGACCATTATACAAGAGCATTAAAGTAGTGACACTAATCAGGGGATATAAAGGAGGGGTGTGGGTGGATTGGGGAGAGCGGTTGGCTTAACGTGTCAAGCCCTACCTGAAAATGAACAAAATAATATTTTTAATTAGTTTGTGATACAAAACGACTGGTAAATATATTTTATTGTAGCTATAAATTAACCAGGGAAAAGGTCACATTAGTGCAAGTAAGTTTTTTGTTTCTTTTTCTGCTTGCCAAAACCAAATTGTGGTGACACCTGGTTAAAATGGTTCATGTCTCTTCACCCTCCCCGCCCCCATTCCCATGCTCCTCCAATAATCCTGGATATGACCTGCTGATGCAACGAAACTGATGTACAGCTCGTAGACTTGCTACTGATTTTTTTAGGTATTCAGTTAGAGTACATGTGTTCTTTTAAGTTTTTTTTATGTGCACCGCCAGAGGGTGATTAAGAGTTGTGTGTTTCTAACGGAAGTACATGTATGACAGTCCACCTTTTATGGGACACATAAACCCAATTTTAGTGTCACATGATTTTGTTTTGAGGAACATAAAGCCAAATCGCCGTCTTAAACCATGAGGCTCTCCTTTACTGCCCTATTACTGTTTTTTTTTACCTGTTGGTGTGTTTCGTTCCACTGCTGGACGTACGCCTCTCTATTGATTTTCACTTGTTTTTATTATGCATTCTCTATCCATTTGATCCCGCCACGGTTGTTCAGATCATCTCTCCATCTTGTAGGTCTGCCTCGTTTTCACCGAAGACGCGTCATGTCCAATTGGTAGATCCTGGTGTCCATCTGTTGATTTGTTTTTGTAAAATAGTGAGGTTTCGCAAATTTACAAAGTACGAAAACGAAAACAGATACGTCACACTTACATTTTTGTAAAGTTGCCTAATGTGTTAAGAATATATCACATTTTCTACTTATGAAATGTGGATGATCGTTGTAAAATACTGAAATGTTACAAGAATGTATGACGTACCGGTATCCGTTTTCGTATTCGTGTTTCGTAAAGCTGCGAAACCTCACTAATGTCTTCCACTAAATTCCATGTAGGTCTTCTAATGTCTTTCCTTATACATTTTATATCCGTCCTTCTTCTAACTCTGTATCGGTGATCATATCCTCGCAGGTTATCGATTCTTTTCATTGTTAACTTTTGACCAAGATCCAGAGCTATAAGTCAGAACCAGTGGTGGCGCCAAGATTTGCCCGACGGGGTGGGGGCATGGTCCCCGACAGGGGCCAACTCGGGGAGGCCGGTGGGCGTGGTTACCGGTTTGGTTTTGATGAGCAATAAAAAAAAACGTCATTTCCCCATTTTTGACCATTTTTAAGTCTATTCCCTGTTTTTAGAGGCGATTGTAAAATATTTTTTTTGCTTTTCCACGACAAAAATGGTCAATTTTGGCGCCGCCATTCGTCAGAACTTAAGTTATTCATTGGATGAATAGCTATTTTTTAAAAGCGCGTTCGTAAATCACCATCTTTAAAGTTTCAGTTCACAACCATAAATTAAAAACACCATGTATAATTCAAATTGCCTCCAACAATCTCAGTTTTTTGTATTTTTTCTACATAATAATTAAATCTTAATCTATTAAAAAAAACGTGAAAATGGAGGCTTTCCTGTATTTATTTATACAGGATGACATTATCAGGTTGTTGTAAAATCCTGTTTTTCATATAGTCCTGTTTTCTTAAAACAATGACAAAATGACATATTATTATAAAATATATGATTTATGTGATTAAATATATTTTTTTATTAACATAATACAGAAATGTATTAACGAATGTGGATTTTCTGTATTTTAACCAAATAATGTTGAATCGTTGTCTAATTGAATTCTTGTGTTAGAAATATTTTCCCACCAATTTGTAAATTCGGCCCATAGTTGTATTGCTACAGTCACAGTATGTTTAACAAAAGATGTAACATCGTTTCGACATGTATTTTGCAAGAACATGCGTTACTAGCTACAATATTCATTTTTCTTAATCTACTGTTAGTTGCCGAACAGTTAATTTTATATGAAATATTTTGAATTTTGTTTCATAAGAACACGCTTCCCATTTTGACTATCAATCCCAAGTTCATCCTCAAATTTACTTTGAGACGTTGGCACTTAATAAATTCTATCTAGAACCCTATAAATATCCTTTGTACTCTACTTTCCCATTCTTTATCTTTCATATTTAATTCTACTATAAATCTTCTTTTTTGTACTATTTTATGAATTCCAAATTATTATTTTTTTCTTTTCATTGTATGTCTGGCTGTCATTCCATTGCATAAAATTGCTGGGGAACAAGCCTCTCTCCAACAATGTATGAAAGGAATAGTTTTACCGTTTTCATAAAAACGTTTTTCACTTACTGAAAATGTGGCAGAGTTAAGCCAAATGAGACATAAGTCGGAAAATTGAAAATTGACTTTTTTATGGATTATAAAACTACACATTATTAGCTTTAACATGCAAAAAAAAATCAGTTTCATACAATGTTTTCTTGTGAAGTTATAAACGATCCAAATTCGAACATTCAAAATGTAAGTTTTGAGAAAACTGCATTTGAAAATTGTTTATTCGTATACATTGACTAAGTAAGGTCATTTTAAATTGCATTTTTAAAACATTTTTTGATCATGTATCTGAAAATTGTTAAGGTAGGATGAAAGTTGAATGTATGAACTGTATATTTTTTAAATAAAATAAAATTTTTAAAAAATGACCATTTTTAATTTTTGGCCTATTGTGAAAAACTAGCATTTGCGACTTATGTCTCATTTGGCTTGGCTCTGCCACAAATATACCAATATCAGGGGCGGATTGCTATAAGCGGTCTTTAGACTGTCTAAGCTTAAGACGGTTTATAATCGTGACGTCATGGCCTGTCTTTGACCATTGCTATAACACGGTCTTAGGAGTTAGCGGTCTTAAATATTAAAGGCTGCTTGGAGGGGGCTATAAATGGTCTTAAATCACTTAATGTGACATCAGCATTATTTTACCTTGAATTGCCTGTTTTAATAAATTATTATAACTACAACTGTTTAAATATACACCATTATTATGAAATTAAAACTAGTATAACGTTTTCGTAAAAAAAATCAAACGTGATGTGGCACAAAAATTTTCTAAAATTGCGCCCTCAATTACTTGTTTACTTGTGTCCCTCGAAGTCTTGGTCAGCATATGAACTTCATAAACTTTAGGCTCCAAGAGAGATTGAGGCAAAGCAAAACTATGCTTATAAGCCCTTCCTTATGGTCAAATCATATTGTTCAAACGGTGCAAATTTCAGTTGGTGGTCATTCCATGCTTCGTCAAGCTAAATGAATTTAAAGTGCTAGCCGAAACAACCAAATCAGACAAACTATTCCACAAAAGTATAACTCGCAGTGAAAAATAATTTGTTCTTAAGTTAATTCTCGGTCGCTGAAATTTTAACTTATATCTATGTCCGCGAGTTCTTGAATCGACATCAAATTAAAAAAAAAGTATCACTGGAGACTGACTTAAAACCTCTAATGATTTTGAAAACTTGAATCATGTCTGCCCTATGACGCCTAAATATTAACGTTGGTAGATCCACTATAACTAATTACTATGAACAAAGTCTAACTTGGGTGACAGTGCTAAGACCGTCTATGTGTTAAAGCCGGCTTTATTCTGTAAACTAAGACCGTCAGTTAAGACTGTTTTATAGCAATCCACCCCAGACATTTGTTTGTAATAAATATTGAGTCCCAATGATAATGCCAATTATACCATAAAAAAAGACTTGCCCCAAGTCTGTATTTGATATTTTAAGTGTTTGATAAAGTGCGCCTCCATTGGATGGTATTTTTGCGATGTTTTGTCGTGATTCAACAAATTCAAACATCGGAAATGTATGACAATCCACCTCACCTGCTATGGAACGCATTTTGTGCCCGATAATTGCCTTTTCGTGAATAAAACCGAATCACCATCTTGAAACCAGACTACCTGTTGAACCAACTTATGATGACGGCTAGACTCCATCTCCCGCTGTCTTTAAGTCTCGAATCATTTCCGGTTTTTTAATTATTTTACTTCTGTTTTACTTTTTCCTCCATGGTTTCATAAAACCATTTTAATGCGCTATAGCCCTACAGTTATCGCCATTGCCATCCCACTTGTCGTGATTCCTGTAAATTTACAGATACAATGCCATACTTGTTACAATCTGGGCCATCTGTGAAAAATATATATTATGTATTTTTATAAAGCGTTAGCATTGAAATAAGCTGTATAAACTGTTTTTGTCAACTTTAGTGACACCATACAATGGAAATTAGTCTAATAGAGACTTGCTAAGAATCGCAATGTTTTTTTAGATAGGAAAGAGACAGACATATATAAAATGGAAATTGAATGTAGAAAAGATGTTCCACATGTTAAATGAATGTTGAAAAAAAAAATGTAATTGGGCCTACACTAGCACTGCTTTTAGGGCTATTGAATTCATTAATAATAGCGCCACCTGGGGTTGGGTTCTTGTACCTTCCCATAGGTCTACAATTTTCTTTGTTAGTGATCCTTGTTCAACTTAAGTTTTTTTTTAACTTTGGTTCTATTCCTCCACAGCTCCGATGATTATTATATAAACCCTACTCTCATAATAGTGCGGAAATCGCAATTGAGGTTCCAGCAGGATTTTTTGTGGCAAAATTGATTTCTGTCATTTTGGGATGCTGAATACAACAAATTTGGGTACAATTTTTTCGAACACTCCTTCGGCCGCCATTTTGAAATTCAAGTTGGCTACCTTTGACTAAAACACAGAATGGAGCATGGTCATCAGTGGTATTATTGGGAAGAGAATTGTACACTGAACAAAAAGTTACATTACACCTATACCGATAAACCAATAGTTACGGAGAAATTTCATAACTTAAACAGTTCTTTGACCTTAGATTTGGTCATCATGTAATTATTTAAATGTTGAATATCTCCGTAACTGTTGGTTTATTGGTATAGGTTTAATGGAACTTTTTTGATCAGTGTACAATTCCCTTTCCACTGATACCATTGATGACTAAGTTCCGTGTGATGTAGAAGTCAAAAGTAGCCATCTTGAAATTTAAAATGGCGACCAAAAGCATAGTCCAAAAAACGGTACATAACTGTTTTGCTTTTGCATCCAGCACCCCAAAAGGACAGAAATAGCATAAAATTTCAATTTTGACACAAAAACCATGCTGGAATATATAGCTTCTGTACTACATATAACTATCAAATTAGGCATACGGTAGCACTTAGCATCAATGGTTAAAAAAAGATCAATTCATGCCATGCAGCATGTACTGGCTCAGGGGTGGATCCAGGATCCACCGAAAGGGGGGGGGGCACTTTCATGTCAACGTAGATTCGGGTGGGCGTGGTTGCCCGTTTTATTCAAAATTGTGCAAAAAAAATGTATTTTTTGGTTTCAAAAGTGGGGCCAGGGTCCGTTGCCCCCCCCCCCCCCGATTGGATCCGCGCCTGTAGCTTGTACTCGGGGTCTTATTAGGAAACTTAATTTATTATGCTGATCAGTGTAGGCCCTATGGCCATTATAAATAACCATTTGAGACCAATTACACCAATTTTCTGAAAAGTCATCCGCCGGTGGATTAAGTAGCTAGTTCAAGTAGATAGTTCTAAGAACCAATAAAACAATAAACCCCGATAAAAATCAACCGTATTACGGTCCAAATGACTATCGCAACACAAAATAATTAAACAATATAATATTATTTACAATCACTTGTATGTGATACGTTAGAAATTCCATAAAGAAAATATAAAAAAAAACACACTACTCAGCATAGCGTAGTGTGTGTTTGCACTGTGAGATGACGTATTGTTTCTAGGCTAGTAGTTGTATCATTTTTGTTTCTGATGGCTCCGATGCAAAGTCCAACCTGATCTGCATGATATAGTACGGTAACGATGACAAACTGAACCAGTTCAAATAATAAGCTTCCTGTGTGTGGTGTCATTAGTATGGATCAAACATATTCATACATCAACTAATTTTACGATTTGGTTAATTAATGCGAGTTTTGTCAACAAATATGTAAGTAATTTTTGATTTAAAAAAAATGGAGAACATTTAATTACAATAATGATTATATCATATTATTATTATATTCTTTTAAGTATCAGTTCATTTACTGATACACAAATGTATCAATAATGTTAAATAGGTACAGTTTTACATAATATTAAATCAGCGTGGTCACGTTTGACTAATTGTTCAAAGTGTCTTCCTATTTAGAAGGATTATTGTAGCAGAATCAGGTTTATTTTTATATTTTTTACTTTGAATAAATTACAAGGTTTCTAATATTTTACTGCACACAACAACTGTTTTTGATAAGGCCCAAATAATGAAATAGTGACATTTGAAATTGACAACATTATTTTTTTTTCAATAATTATATTTATAACATCAATGCAGGCTTACCACGACGCAGCGGTGAAAAAAAAATTGGAAAGATAAAACACAAATCATGTCTGCATCTTGCTAAATAATAGAACAGAAAAACATGGCAGAACGAACCTTGATTTGTTGTGAAAAATATCTTTCTTTAATGTAGATGTGATTATGTTACACTACATTTTTAAATGAAATTTACGGAAATTTTGAATTAATCACCTTACTGGCTTATTACATTAATTATTAATAAATGGTACTGAATAGCTAAGCGATCAAGTTTAAACTTATCAAATTAACCATTGGGATGAAACTAATTATAATGTGGATGTACACCTAATGTTGTATTTTTACCTGTATGATTTTATTGTTTTAAATCGTCAACATATTACAATCTTAGAACATGATGAATTGTGTAGGTGCTCGTTTTGCAAAACCTGGAAATATCACATTCTTTAAGAAATTTTAAAGAACTTATTTGCTGTTAAAATCTTAGCGACAATCCTATGTTTAAACCATCAACATGGAAGAACGTACCTTGATTTGTTGTGGAAAATATCTTTCTTTAATGTAGATGTGATAAATGTTACACTACATTTTTTTAATGAAATTTAGGGAAATTTTGAATTAATCACCTTCCATGGCTTATTATATTAAATATTAATAAAAGGTACTGTATAGATAAGCGATCAAGTGTAAACTTATCCAATTAACGATTGTGATAAGACTAATTATAATGTGGATGTACACCTAATGTTGTATTTTTACCTGTATGATTTTATTGTTTTAAATCATCAACATATTACAATCTTAGAACATGATGAATTGTGTAGGTGCTCGTTTTGCAAAACCTGGCAATATGACATTCTTTAAGAGATTTTAAAGAACGTATTTGCTGTTAAAATCTTAGCGACAATCCTATGTTTAAACCATCAACACTTTTATTCTTTATTTAGATGAAGTTAAGTGGAATAATAAATTTCCATCATTACCAAAATCTCTCTCAATGCCAATAACCGGTTTTTATCGTTTACTATTAAAACATCTAGTTCATTGGAATGAAATAAAATCGTACACATAGACCTAAAGATCTACCCCTCTAAATTATCATTGAAATGCATCAATATTTAAATTTATCTATTATAATGCTTAGGCAGGCATAGTGTACATTTTTGGAGCATGAAAAACTCTGAAATCTACAAAACATAGATTATCAATTATTGTACAAAACTATTGAAATTTAATTCATTGGCCTATGGTAAATTCACTGAAAAATAATGATTTTCGTCACCATTATTGGACAATGTTGAAATGTTTCTACGTATAGATGCTCAGCAAAGCCTCAAACCACACTTGATGAATTGGTTAAATCCTGGTTTAGTTTCTTTAAATATATTCATATTTTACCACAATTAAAAATAAATAGACCATAAAGTTAAAAATGCAATATCTTTAATTTATTTCTTTCTTTTATTTTCCAACAAAGGCTTAAAGAAATGTAATGCAGAAAACTGCAATCATTAATAAATAAATTCCTCTTAAGAGTTTTAAATTTTAAAAATAAACCTTAATATCGTGGCAATTGGTTCTAGAGTTTGGCACATGCGTATGACATTTTGTTTTATACCCCGGACTTCTAATCCCTAATTTAAATGTGGTTCATTAAAAAACGTTAAATAAGATCAACATTATTATAGAATATAACTTCTTAATTTAAATTAACAGGGCGTACATTTATTTACATTTGAAATTAACCATCTAGTTAATCAGAATTTGAATTACTGGATTTTAGATTGTACACTTCTAGTGAACATCAATGTATTTATAATACCTGCCAACTTGTTTCGGCGGCAATGTGTGACAGACAGCCATCGCCGCTGGCACTGTATACCATTTTTTCCGAGTTTGGATAGACAAATAAAAAAAAAAACAAAGTAAAACAAAAAGGAAATCATTTACCCATTTTTGGGTCGTTTTCGTCCAAATTACCACTGCTTTTGGGGCAGTTTTAACATATTTTTCTCTATATTGTCTCATGCGTGAGAAAATCGATCTGCATGAATGTTTGTGCGTGAGAATTCTCCTAATGCGTTAGAAAAAATATACATGCGTGAGACGTCCAAAATAGGTTATTATGCTTTAGCGTTTGCAGGTATAGTATAATCTTATATCACATTATTTTTTTCCAAATCGTAGACTTCTCTGCATTAAATCTGCAGTTTAAACTTTTCGAAAACTGTTAAAAGAGTACTAGGTGTGTCCTGAAATTAACAGTTGGAAATAAATTTATGAATCTTTTCCTTATTTAATACTTTACCAAAATTGAAACACGTGTAGTAATTACAGAAATGGATTTTTAATAAATAATAATATTTTGTAAACCCGCTGTGTCGTCATTGAAGACAATGATCAAATGATTATCCAAATGGTTATTACAGTACCTATGGTGGTTTAATGTCATATTACTATACTGTAGTTAAATAAAACCAATCAAGGTTGAAAAGAAATGTTTACACATTTAATAATTAATGTAATAGTCCATCCTTCAATCATGAGTCGAGTGTTGTTCTTTGGCCAAACCTACGACCAACGTTAAATACATAAACCAAGATAATAAGCCTAATAAACATATTCCTTAACTAATATCACGTAAGTAGTAACATAAAATAGATAGACGTAATACAGAGCTCCCAAGTCTCACTATTTTGGCAGAAGTCTCACTATTTTCCAGTCAATCTCACTCTTTCACTGTTTTTGA
>JAOTQE010039450.1:0-21477 GCA_025631205.1 Nesometra sesokonis
TGACAGTTTACTTATTTTGATAACAGGACCAAATTACGTTACAAAATCACGATCCGCAAATTACATTGCGTAACGTGCGGATCAGCGAACTCGTCAAAAGTGACGAGTTCAGGTCTAGTTAAAATTGATTTTGAAAACTCTTGGTTACTTAAATTTTCCTGTGGTCTAGATGCAGAGTTGAATGAGCTATGAACTATGATAAAAAAAAAATGACATGATGACTATGATGGTAATTATCAATGATAAATTGATAAAAAGGTGTGCCTATACAAATTAAGAGAAATACTCATAGTACAAAAAAAAGATAAACCTTTATTGCCTATAAAATAAAGAAATTTTCACAATTCAATCGAATGACATTACAATGATCAAACGATAAAATCGTTGGAGTTCTAGTGATTTAAAAGTTTTTATTGATTATGGCATCATTTGAATTGTTTTCCACAATTACTTCTGCCATTGTGTACAAGTAAAATCATTATTTAATTGGTCTATTATAAATAGTTTTCTTATTTCTTTTCTATAGAAAGGGCTGTCCATAAATTATGTAACACTATTTTCGCCATTTCCATTTCAAAGACCAACTAAACACCTGTAACAAATTGTAACTCTGTAATAACAAGATACAAGATACAAATCAACTAAAAAAAAAACATTTCGAGATATTTGTTGCACCAATGTAAATTCATACAAAATGTTATAAATGAGCTTATTATAAGGATCTATCAGTACCGGTGCCTTTAAACTAAAGGAAGCAACTAAAGTAAAGTTAAATAATGTTTATTTTAGTTTTTTTTAGTTTGTACATAATATTGTAAAATGCTACTCTTAGCCAATCTTAGCATAACCAAATATGCTTTTTGACTATTTGCTCACACAAAATACTATTACTACTGTGTGTCAATATATTTGAAGATACAAAGAAAAAACATTTCACTTTTAGATTTTCCATGCATTTTCCTGGCCCTAGATATTCAAACACAAAAATGTTTTAATTTAACATGATGAGTGAAATACGAATGTTATGTAACACAAACATAAAGAACCCCTACCTCCTGTAACGCCTTTAACAGAAATATACATACCCATCCACCCCTCCATGCATTATGTAATTTATGGACATCCCGAAAGACCTATTTTATTCATTTATCGTTATTTGTTAAATATTCTTGCTTTTGTAAAGTTTTGTGATACAAATTGTTAAGCTCTCGGGGAGCTTTTGCAGTTCACTTGTCTTAGATAGTCTAGACTGTTTACTATTTTTAATCTTCTTTTTTTGTCATGGTGCCATCTGATCTCAAGTTTTAACCTAATTTCTGTAATTCGCTTGATTATTTTGCTTGCATAAAACATGATTGGATGCCTCATGCAGTGTTATGTATGAAATACATAAACACAAAACCATCCTACCAATTTCAGAAGCAAATAGGAAGAGGGCATGGTAATGTTTTTGTTGCTAGATAGTAATAATGATGAGTAATGTCGTCAACGATACACCAACAAATTGATTAATTACTCGGCAAAAAAAGTGCATCAATAGGCATGGAGATACAGTATTCGTCACAATAACTGAGAAAAACGCTCTCAATTAACTCGCTTGTACAGTAGCAAAAACATCCTTGTGGAAAATACCAATGGATGAAATTAACGTTTTCATAGCAAAGCAAGAGATATTTGCACTTTGCATCAACACTTGTTACGCCATGATGAGCTTGTGTATGAGGCGCAATTCTCCTAGGTATGCCATCGTATCCAAACTTTCCTTACTGGTAAAAAAGAATTTATCCCTATCTACCCCTTCTCCGCTTTTATCAGCAACATTGGGAGGGCGTTTGGCACCGATGTGCCTTTAAGGATATCCAGAGTATATTTAGTCATTTATGTATTAAATGATAATTACATACAATTCAGGTGTCATCGCTGGTTTATTGCTGATAGGAAGTGTAAATACAAGTTTTTGTTTATAAATAGTTGTTTTTTTGGCAGAGAATTCTAACATCTTCAATCAAGTACTTGAAACTTGATAGCGCCACGTGTAGTGTTTTCTTTTGCAACAGAAACGTACATTAATTAAGCAGATGGACCTATGAAACATCCGTGTTTGTTTGAATTCTATAGTTTTAAAATATTGTTCTTTTGCCAGACACCATGATAAACAACAAGTACATTCATTAGCGTCATTTGTACAATTTGAAATGACAAATTAAATATGAAAAATGTTTTTTTTTGTATTTTTTGAAAATTAGTATAACAATAATGATAATGATTCTAAATTTCAATTTCTTTGCTTTCTTATTACCGCCATACATTTTACAACTGCAATGAAATATTTATAGTGATAGGTTTTCTGCTTTGCGTATTCATTTTAATTCCATATTAGCCGCAGGCTACAATAAAAAAAATCAATTGGAATCGAAGATGATATCAGGTGTTGAAACAATGTCTTCCTTGCCAGCAGCTGTTTAATAGAGCGATAATCGCAAAATGATTAATAATTATTTCTTTAGTAATTTTTATTTTGCTCGGTATGTTGAAACGTGAAGGCATATCAGAGTTTCTAACTACAGTCAACTCTTAAAAACAGATGATACTTTGAACTGTGAAGTTTGTCCAATTTTTAGAACAGTTTGATCCAAGGAGGTGCATGGGTGCACGTTTTCATAAAGGCCCTCATCCACCCCCTACTTTAATTCAACCACATGTCAGTTGAATTTGCAAAGTCTGAGTCTAACATGCAGTCGTGTCAACCACAGAATTACAAAAATTATTTCAACAGGTTCCCTTACTCATCCCCTTCTGAGTCTCTCTATTTTTTTGCAATTTTTTCCATCTGCAGAGATGTAGGAGGACAGTGAAACGTGTCCTCGCCTAGTTTTGAGTGGGGACTCAACTCTTCGACTGTATAGTCAAAGATGCTCTGTATGAGCTTCTAGGGGCTTATATTTTTCACATTTTCTATGGGATGGGATCCTTCTAATCCCAAACCCACCCCCTGGCACAGTTAGTCTTTTTGTAAAATGAATCTTGTCTGTTGGTGCCCTCGACCTATCCCCCCCCCCCCAATTTAGGTGGTGAGGGCGAGGGCCCTGCAGTCAACTTTATCTGTATGATTTCACGATTTTAATATTTCAGGTAGTGATTGGGCAATACATTTGGAGAAAACCCCTTTTCTTTTGAGAGTATACTGCATTCTTTAAAACCCTTTCACTGCCGGGTGTTAGTTCCACCTATGTGCCAGATATGTTTGTATGGAAAATAGGTGATTTTTAAAGAAATGTCAAAAAAAATACTAAATGATATTATTTCAAAATTATTTTTGTGTGTTAGGGTGGGCAAGATGTTGGTCTATTGTTTGAGGGGAAAATATTGGAAATTTTTGCATAATGATGATGTCACATGACGTTATGGCATACAATTTGATTTCATTTTTCATCAAATTTGTGAAAAAAACTACTTTTTTCCAAGAAATGTTTATTGGATACATTTTTTACACTGCATCATAATGCAGAGCATACTATGAATAGAAATATTTTTGTCATTTTATAAGAAAGTAGTATACGCACAAACAAACGTTTGTCGGTAAAATCAGCTCCCTGGTAAAATCAAGAAAAAACATGAATTTTTTATGAAACTATAGAGGATGCAGAGTCTTGCATTTTTTTAAAAATTGGAAATTTGTCAAGGATAGTATAAAAACTAAACGGGGCGAGTTTTGCAATAGCAAAGTACGTTAAAATAACAATTTATTATAACCCAGTAGCACCAGGGGAAGGCCGTTTAACATTTATTATCCCTGGTAGTACTGGGGAAGGAAGTGAAAGCCATCCTGCACAACCATGTTGCATGCAGAATGGCTTAACATCCTATCCCAAAGATTGTGTGCTAGTATAGCAATCCAGAGGAAACCTAGCTGAATGGTGATGTATTGCAATTGTGTGTCACAATGGCTTCAACTAATCGCAGTGTGACGTGCATTGTCTGAATATTATGTTTAGTCTAAACTACTAGTCCAGAGCTTTGCAAGTGTTATCATTTATTGTTACTTTTGAAAATAGACATTTCTTAGAAATTATCTTTATGCAAACAATAGCAAAGATGATTGATTCTATTTTTTGGACAATACATTTTCTGTTTTTTCAACCCACTTACCTCTGCATTGCATGTCAACTTCATGAAGCCAAGTTCATTTATTAACACAGGCTAGTATTTTTTAAATCTTCATATCAGTATTATGCATATAAAAATAATTTGTAATTTGTCATAGCCATATTACATACAAAAGCGGCTTCTCACGCTAGTGCTCTCTACAATGATTGACTAATGATTAGAAAATACACTAAAATTAAACTGAATAAAAAACACAATGAAATCTCATAATTATAATATCAAAAATGAGTTTTATTTGAAATTATAGTGTCAAGTTTATGCAATCAGTCTAAGATTGTGATATACTAAACAATTTTAGTTGCCATGGCAATGAATATTGTTATTGCTGGTATAGAATGCATTGTTTGATTGCCATAAAAACAGATTGGAAGCTCAATAACCTTGCATATGTTATTGTCATTCGTTAAGTTTAATTACTTCTGTAATGAAATTGTGTTGTACTTATATGATCGCAATTCTCATTTTTTAATCAATAAATGAGGTACATGTAGTTTATTTTATATTGGTCTTGTGTATAATTTTATTTATATTAAAAATTAGTCATTTTTTTCAAATTTAGTTTTATTTAGAAAATAAAGAAATTTCTCATGGCATTGTCTTTTATTCTACACATTTGGCAAATTTTCATTTATAATAATGTGCTTAGTTATTTGGTTCGAGTTTATTGCCCTAATTTTTAACCAGGTTTATTTTTAGTTTGTTTGTATTCCTCTATCAACAAAACCTCTAGTACAAACTATTGATTTTCAAAGTTGGCTTGAGCAACTTTGAATAATTATAATTAATTAATAAGTTATAGTTATTATTATGATGTATTTTTATATTTTATATTCTTACCTTCTCAATATTAGTAACTTATTTTTAAAAAATGATCATGATACCAATAATTATTTTGCTGATACATTGACTGTACATTAAATATTAAATGTGGATGTTCTTCAGTTTTTTTTTATTCCTAAACTATGAACTTCACTTGTGATTGGCATCAAGCAGAAAGCCTGAATTGTTTTAAATCAAATTTTAAAGATGTTGGTGTCGAGGTATTGTACCTAGCTTTTGCTTTCCACTACACTTCCAATAGACTAAAGCAGAAACTTCCTTTTTTGGCTAAATTGAACTGATTAAAATTCTGGATTGGTAATTGGTATTTATATTTAGTATTAATATATTTTTCCCTTAACTTTTTATTGGGTTGGGTTGAACATTATAAATAACATATATCATCCTGGTTAAACATTTTATTAGATATTACTTTCTTGTCTTGTCATGTTAAAATCAAAATTGATAATGATGATGACGATGATGATGGTGATGATATTATTAAAATAACTTCTTGCAGTTATGATAATTGGAATTGTGAAATATTAATAGTTTTACAATTTTATTTACAATATTCTCAAATGATAGCATTTTATATATTTGTACAATTTAACTGGAAGCTTGCAATAAAAGAATATTTGACTTTATTGAAAGCAAATGGCTTAGGTTGTTTATTGTTGAAATTTATTTTTGACTTTTGTAATGTTTTGAATTTTGAATATTTCACAGGTTAAGATATTTACCAGTTGAATATTTTGATTTGCCAATTCAATCAATTTTGTGTGAAGTATATGGTTTGCTGCCACCATCAGATATAGCAGATGACTGTGAAATGCTTCCAACCACTGATTGGCCACTAGCATCGCTGACTCGTCTGCTGGAAGTAATCGCAAATCGAGAACAAGTTGCAAAAGTTGTGGTAGGCAATATTATTAAACTTTGAGTTCATTTATACCAGTGTCCCTGGTTCTGTTGATCTTTTTCTTTCATCTCCAAATAAAGTTCTTTATCTTTCTTTATGTCATCGATCATTATGATACTTTTCCTTCCTTGTGGGTGTTTTCCTCCTCCTGTTCAATTTTTTATTTTAAAAGCCCCTTTTTTCCCTCTTATTACCTACCTGATCCATTTCGTTCCCTGCTTTTAATTTATCTATCAGTCTCCTTTTTTTCATTCTTTGTCTCTTATACATATTTATTTTTTATTTCATCTTTCCAACTTATCCTCTCCATTCTTCTCCATATCCACATTTCAAATGCCTGTAATCTGTCTTTGTCTGTTTTCTAATAGTCCCATGTCTCTGACCCATATAAGGGTACACTCTATACCACTGTTTTGATTATTTTCTTCAGTTCTCTGTCCATTCTTTGGGTCAATACAGTTGTTCTCATCTCTTGTTAAACGCGTTTTTCACCAATCCAATTGTTGTCTATATTTCCACCTCAGATTCAATGTCTTCCGTTATCATCGATCCTAGATATCTAAATTGTGTCACAGGTTCCACATTCTTATGCCACAATCACATTGTATTTAAAAATGGAACATTTCACCAAGACAATTGGTAACATTTAGTAAAGTTACATTCTACCAATGTTTGCATTTGGAATATTTGGCATGGTTAGTTTTACCACAAGCTATGGTAAAAATTTTAAAAATAAACCATGTTACTCAAGGTTACAACGCACAGGAGTACCAAATTGACCAATGAAGGCCATTCTGTAATATGACTTGGAAAGTCTACCTAAGTTGCGCTGTTCGCATTGCACCTTCCTGCTTGGTAAACTAACCTGGTCAGTTTTCATGGGTAGTCGGGACTCGATTAAACTAACAACGTCCTTTTGTCCATCACTTGGTAAATATCCTGTGCTTGTTGCACTGGACTAATTATGTTAAAACTAGGTAATTCAATGCGATTGTGGCTTAAACCTCAATCACAATTGTTATGTATTTTTTGTCGTATTTTTTAGATAACTTTAGTGAATTTCTTTCAATACCAGGATAAAGTTTGTTTCATACAATTTTGAGATAAGTTTTATGTACTTAACCAAAAAAATAAACGTAAAAAAAACCATGGCAACAATTATACAACTTTATTGCGAAAGCGTACACATTTGGTTGCGTACAGCATTGTAAAGAGTGGAAATTTAGTGGTCCAGTGTAATTTTAATTTTATTGCTTTACTAATTTTTAAAAACTTTGATATCAATTCAAAACATTCTTTTTAGCGTTTTTGGAATAACAATCGGCTTTAAGGCTGTACTGTCGCCTTTGTGATTGATAGTGTTGTTTTTCATTAGATTTTTTTTGGGATATTGTTGGTCAATTCATTTTTAATTTCATACATTATTCATAGAAGTCTATTTGCAAGATTGACAAGTTATAAATTAAATGCTGTTCGTTATGATTACATTAATATAAGCTTTAAATTTCCTAGAATGACTTGTAAAATTCTAAATTTTTTTTTGCTAATTGTAAAAATTCGTTTAGTAAGTTAGTTTATGACTTTCCACACATGTCACATTTTGGGAAAATCCCAATTTTATTTATTTTTTATAGCAATAGCAATAAAATCTTAAATCTTGTTTTATTCTACCACTAGAAAAATGGAGCAGAGCCTATAGTTTGCTTATACCATGGATTCATGGCAACGTCTAGCATAGCCAGTATGCAGGCATTACCTTGTAACTACATGTTTCTGCCACTTATTGAAGACAACCTTGCTGAACTTGCTGATGAAATTGAGAGGTAAGAAATTGTTTAAATAGGTAGTTTTTATCAAAATATTTTAACCTTAACTTTATGACATCATAGAGTTGAGTTAACAACTAGGGTAATTTCCAGATTTAACGGTTCTAGGGAGTACATTAACATTTTACATAAATATGGCGCATGCAAATTTTGATTAGTTTTTAAAAGGGATGGACCTTATCGCAGTGCTAATGTTAAAGTTAACATTAATGTAGTTTGAGAAAATCTGCCTAATACCTTACTTAAACAACACTACAGTATACTGACGATAACAATCAACGATAAATTGATAAAAAGAACTTTTTTCTAAATTAATTTAAAAGAAATTACTGAAGTATTTATGAATGACAGGGTGAACCGTCATTCACAAATCAAGTCAAATGATATCATCAATAAAAACGATAACATTGTTAATGATTTTAACCTTTTTAGTAATTATGATGACATTTAAATGCATTTAGTAAAAATGTATTTGTCAACATGTTTTATTCTATAGAATTTTTAAAGGAATTTATCATTGATCGTTATCTCCATAGTATAAGCACGTCTTTAGAGAAGCAGAGGAAGCAGTTGGCAAAGCGGTTGCATTTCTGACTTCCAGTCACGAGGTTGGGGGTTCAGGGCTTACTCTGGTCAGCTGTTTTCTGGTCAGCTGTGTTCTTTAGGCAAGACATTTTATCCACGTTGCATCTTCCATCCAGGAATATAAGTACCTGGTAGGTACAAATTCCATATGTGCTGATTATGGCTGCAACATTATGGAATGGATCATGTTCCATAGGTGTTTGTTCCAATGACTAGGGGTAATAATTGTGAAGTGCTTAGAGGCCTTGGCAGTAAGTGCTATATAAATTTTGCATGTTATTATTATATTATTTAGTTGGAATATTTCAGTTTGATGTACCAGGGATGAAACTCTGGTAGTGATTGGACTGTACACAGGGAAACAGTCCTTGGCTCTTTTCCAAAGAGGGTATTGCCAATGACAATTACCTATTTTCTTGAACATAAATTCATACATAATACAGAAATCATAATTAAAAATACTAATGCATTAATAATCAAAGAAAAGGGCAAATTCTTGAAGCATAATGCTTGTAAAAATGAAATATTCAGTTACTAAATAAGATCATTACAACAAATACTGTTAAAAAGTTATTATTATTATAGTTAAAAATGTTACTTTCATTATTTTAATACTATGCAGAGTAGCTTTTCAAACTGTCTTGATACGGTATACAAATAAAAGATACCACGTGTAACAGATTCACCACACACAGAGGGCGGCAAATTATTACGAAGATCCTGAAAAATCCCAAGAAAAGCTGTGAATTGAATCCCGATCACAAGAGTTCCATTAATTTTTTTTTTTTTGTTTCACACACACAAATATTGATTTTTCCATCATGATGCAAAAATTTGACTTTGCATTCTTTGCCATGCACATGAGCCATGTTTGAGTATGGGACCATTGGCTTAATATCTTGGCTTAATATCTCCTCTGAAGAACAGTGTCTCCAAAATGAGATAAAGACCTACCACTGTAACATTAAGTCAGTGAGTGAACAAACCATACATACTCATCCCCAACAATTATCTGATCTTAATCCCAATTGCATGCTAACTATTAATATTCAAATTCGTTAGATTTAGCAATTATCTATGTAATTGATGTCATTAATCTATGATTCCGAAAATAAATGGAATGAAAATCGTTTGTTTTCTATAGAACATGAAGTGGATCTTAAAGCAGTGTTGAATTTTGTAGTGTTTTTTAATTTAAAACCCCTTTTATTAATTTTCAGTATAAAGTTATAAATAATTTTTAGATAAATATTTTTGTATTGCATTGTTGCTTGGAGTTTAACATGCATTCGCTACTGAGGTCCATTAAGAAAAAAAAAAGAATTTAATCTCCAAAATGTGAAACAGAATGTTAAAAATGTATATTAAACTTCGGCCTGTTCCAAAACTGGTAAATGTCTCTACACAGTCTAGTCACACTACTATTCTTCTACATGTTTATGGTTATTTAATTTTTGTTAATTTTATATAATTGTATTTAAAGTATATTGTTATAACTTGAATGTAAGGTCCATAAAAAAATAATAGTTTATCATCCTACCAAAGCATAAAAACTGATGAGAGCGGGAGGTTTGTTTTTTAACCAACCCACCAATTTTGTAATGATTTTCAGGTCCGATTGTCCATTATTTTAGACCCTCTCAAATTCTATACCCATATGAACAAAACTGCGCACACCAGCCTGCAGTGAACATCAGTCATTGTAAGCATAGTTTTGTGTCGTGAGCGTGAAGAAAGCGCTTGAGAGTAGTTCATGTTGATTTATTTTAAGAAAATCCAATGCATTTATATATGATAAGTAGTATTACAGAGTAAAAGGAGTAAACAAAAATTGCCATTTCCCCAAAAGTGATGCGCACAGGAATGATAAATTATTTTTTTATGGGGCCTATATGAACATCAAGTATTGTATTGTACCAAACTTTGTCATCAACAGCCTTAGTGAAATTATGCTTTGTGTTTACAAAAAGCAACATTCACAAAAATAAGACAGCACATTAAATATTTTACTGTTGTGCACACACGTGTAGTTACCATTTTTGTTATTAAAGCACATTACATACTGTAGTATTATGTACTGTAGTACATTTCGTATGCATTTACGTATACATTGGATACGTTATTATACTTTCGCACCATTGCTGGTGATAGAGGTTCTAAATTGTACTGCTCTTCCCATTGAAAAAAATAACACTCTCCAACTAGGGTTAACATTGTAGATAATGGTAGTGAAAAGGTAGATCTAGGTAGTTAATAGGGTTAACCCTATAAAAAACTACTATTCACACATTAACATCATTATCTTATTATGACCAAAACCCAAAATTTCTCAATTAACACAGGGTCAGCTCCCCTCTCAATGGAGAATACCAATGATATTCTGTCAGCAATGCCCTAAAAGTACATAGGAAAATACAGTCATTAATAGACCTTCAGATTAATTAAAACTGACATCACAACTATCACTTAATGACCTTGAGGTACCAATAACACTACTGTGTTGCTCGGTAAATCTTTCTAGTAATGTAACATAGTAGACCCACCTAGTTGGAGAGTGTTATTTTTTTTCAAAGGGTTGCCTCTCTTCAGCTCTCCATTTCCTTGGTGTTTGCATCAGAAATACCATTTTTTATGGTATTTCAGAGCCTGGTGGTTCAAAGCATTGTTTAGCTTCATTACATGAATTACTATTTACATTTGCCTGGGGTTTTTATTCACAATAAACTTCAGTCAATGAAAACCAAATTAATTGGAATTTGTCTTGGAAATGAACCATGCAAAATCTATATTGTCTCCCAGATGCATTATAAAGTGCAATTATTGTTGAAATGAATAGTTTTGCATAATTATGTAATGATTCAAACAAAATATTGAAATTTAATATTGTGAGTTATATATTCATAGCATTTTAATAATTGATAACTATTTTAGGTTTATATGTAATGGGAGAACATGAAGTGTCACATAGCGCTTCACAATTATTACCTCCAGTCATTGGGACAAACGCCTATGGAATACAATCCATTCCATAATGCTGCAGCCGTAATCAGCACATATGGCATTTGTACCTCCCAGGTACCCACTTACTGTATATTTTGGGTGAAGAGAGGCAACATGGATTAATTAAGTGTCTTGGCTGGGAACACATATAGTCGACCAGAGTGACCCTTGAACCACGGACCTCGTGATTGGAAGCCCGAAACGCCACCGCTGCGCCAACTTAGCACCAACTTTAGCAATAATAATATGTACTTTTTTGCTATAGCGCCCTATATTGAAAATCTCAGAACGCTCAGATACATGAGGAATAAAAATCATTTTCAATTGAAAAGATGTTTTCATTTCATTTGGTTTGAATGAACCTTATAAATATTATATACAATTGTTTTTATTTTCTATCCTTCCAAACTGCCTTGTTAATAGTCTACAAAGACTCTTGTAGGTTCCTTTATTAATTAGTAATTCTTCATAATCAACAGTAGGTAGTCAATTGTGCAAAATGCAGAGTTTAAACAGGTAGTTAGGCATAGCTACCTCTTGTTATGCATTTGCCATTTACAGTAAAAAAATTCTCTCGCTTGGCGAAGTGACATCATCGCCTAATATTGCACTATGCACAGTTCAATACTACATAGTATTGAACTAGTCAAAACGGCAGAATTGAATAATAATCATTGCCGTTTGTGTCCAGTTACCCAAGGACTTTTTTTTTATTTCGTGTCACATCCAACAGCGAGTTTTCTCGCCACTTACAGGATGAGAACTACTCCATGCTTTCTAAACAAAGTCTCATTATGAGGCTCAGGAAGTGGCTTTGTTAAGTTGTTGGAACCAACCTAGCGCTCAGCAAGGTTCGAACCCAGAACCTCAGGATTGGAAGGCAAGCATGCTAACCACCAAGCTACAGCTCCACTCGAGGATGGAACTATTTTTCTTTGATAACGAATTTAAACCATACACGTGGGACTATTCCTTTGTAAACCAAAATTGAAAGGATATATAGTGATTTTCAGAAAATGCACACAAAATATTTAATGTCAAACCTATTTTATCATGATTACTAACTATAAATAATTAGAGCATTGATATTGTTACATTTGATAGTTTGCTTTCCTTTAAAAAATGAAACTATAATAATTTGGTTTGATGATTTAAAATTCATTACCTCAAAGCCTTGGTAGTCTGATTGGAAATTGACCCACAATCTTGGCTATTAATGAATGTATGTATCATCAGTAAATATTGATCCCCGCAAATGGCAAATTTAAGCCAGGTATTATACAGTTTGTTTTTTTTAAACCTATTTGGAATGCCGCTAAATCCCAGCATTTCCTTGTCTGGTGATGCCATAATCACGAGACTGACTACGGACATATTAATCATTGCTAGATTTTTTTCGCAAAGGTGATGTCTTTTGCATTTGATGGATCTTTCTGTGTTTCTTTTGTTCTGTAGTACTGTATATTGCTTGATGGTTAACATGCTTTCCTTCTAATGCAAAGGTCTTAGGTTCAACCAAGCACTTGGATTACTCTCATGACTACAACAACGCCCCTTCCTAAGCATCCCTAAATCCCAAGGTCTTAGACTCAACCCTGGCCAAGCACTTGGATTATTGTTATGACTACAACGACACCCCTTCCTAAGCATCCCTAAATCCCAAGGTCTAAGGCTCAACCCTCGACAAGCACTGGGATTATTGTCATGACTACAACAACACCCCTTGCTAAGCATCCCTAAATCCCAACGTCTTAGGCCCAACCCTGGCCAAGCACTCGGATTGTGTCATGACTACAACAACACCCCTTCCTAAACATCCCTAAATCCCAAGGTCTTAGACTCAACCCTGGCCAAGCACTGGTATTACTCTGATGACTACAACAACACCCCTTCCTCAGCATGTCTAAATCCCAAGATCTTAGGTCCAACCCTGGCCAAGCACTAGGATTTCTCTCATGACTACAACAACACCCCTTCCTAAGCCCCCTAATAAGTACATAAGCATGAAAGAGTATATCCATCATGTATTAGTAAGTTGATATTAAATGTGAATAAAATAAAATTATATCAAAAATGTCAGGAGTAAAGTAATTTGAAACAAAAATTAATATGAGAAATCTAGCATTTCATTTAAGAATCGCATAAATAATTACAAGGGAATTTTTTACTTTTTACTTTTGAATTAATCTCTATACCGCCATATAATGAATAAATAAGAAATATTTTTACGCAAAAAACACCGCACCCAAACTTGTTACTGGTTTAACATTTAAATGTGTTTAACCTGTAATAGGTACCTATATTGAAAGATCTCTTATTTTTTTCAGTCTGGTTCTTTGAATCCTCAAAAAAAAATTCAAGATTCAAATTATTCTCATCCATTACTGGAAATTCCTTTACTTCCATATAATATAAAATAGAAAAACAGTAAAAGTGAATAATTAACTACACTAAATACAATTAAAAATTGTATCATCATTTAGCTCTTGTAATGTTTTTTTTTCTCTGATTATTGTGGAAACCAACCATCTCCTGTACCTTCCTTGCCACTGTTGATTCTACACTTGTCTCCTATTCAACTTTACCACACCATGCAGTTACAGTTGAACCTCCCTATGCGGACACCTCTCATAAGCGGACACCTCTCATAGCGGACACCAATTAAAAGACCTGTTTGTTCTTCCTATCTAATCAGTATATTTGGTACCTTTTGTAAGCGGACACTTCCCGTAAGCAGACGCGGACACTTTTTGTCTTCAAATTAAGATTTTTGTGATTTTTCTGTAGAATGAATACAAATTTCTGTACAAAATCATCCTTATACTGTAATGGCTGAGAATCATGTTACTGAATCCATTTTAAAAATGATAAACAATAATTAATACAATATAGAATGCGGTGTCTAGAAATTTAAGAGGCCATTGTGTTGAGAAGGCCGTGATATGTGAGATATTAGGACATATACATAATTTCACAACTTTGACATCATACGAAATTCTCGTAAGCGAACATCTCCTGTAAGCGGACACTTTTCCCGGACCCGAGTGTGTCTGCTTACAGGAGGTTCAACTATATAAAGAACGACAATATACTACAAATGACAGCTCTATACAACAATATTAAAAATCATCTAAATTAAAAGTATTCATTTTCCTGAGAAAGTAAAGTTGGCTATTCATCTTTTTATCAATGTTACAATATGATCAGACCAAGTAAATGTTCATTAAAATTAATGCCTAAATATTTAACTATACTAACAATTACAGAATCATTGCCAAGGATGGATATTGGTTTATGTTGTATTTTGTTTTTTGGAAGTTAAGTATAATTTTTTTGTCATATCTACATTGATCTTCTTTAATTATCCTTAGTATTGAAACAACAAATCTCGTAATCCCATCCATTACTTATTACTTATTTAGTGCATTCAGAAGGCCAATCTGTGCCGAACCATCGTCATATTTACATGGGAGATATAATCTGTTCTGAACCTGTAATCAGATGTATATCAAAGATCTTATAATGTAAAAATAGCGCGCTGGACAATTTTTGCATGATTTTCTGTAATGATGGTGTACGCCACCTACGTTCTATACTACTCCTTATTTTGTAGGAGGCGCAATTCCATGGCATTACACACTGGAATAGGCCAGCGCGCTATCTTTACATTATAAGATCTTGGATGTACATGCACAAAATAAAAAGAGGCCCATACTGTCCCCTTTAAACCCCATATTTGAAGAAATAACGTCTGGAGTAATTTGAGGAGCAAGCCTAATGAATTGACTGCGGAAAGTCATAAAATCCAAGGAAAGTGCTAAGAAACTGCATTGTCATTATTTTTAGATATATGCAACCACTTCATGTGTAATTTGTGAAAAATTTTTTTAAAATACCTCAGCTTGAAAGGTATCCCATTGATTGAATTTTTGTAATAAATTGGCGCGTTATGAATTTTCCAGACCCAGCACTCAAACTTGTAAACATCATGATGTAAACCTCCATGCATGGATCGGTTAGTTTTTGCGCAATAGATTTACCCACTCAGCCATGAAACATTCCCAATTCTTAAAAGAAAGAAGACGCTTGGTCAAATTTTTCCCAAGGTTCTGTTTGTCGTCATTTGACATCATTGTCTGAACATGTGCATTAGTTATTTATCACATGCTCAATATTTCTTGTGTTTTCTAGACATTTTTTGGTAGTGTGTTTCTCAATCCCCTTCCCTTCGTAGAATGTGCTTCCGCTTTCTACTGTTCCTTATTGCTGGTCGCTCTAGTTTGTATCTGCCTAGAGGTGCCTTAGCAATCTTAATATGAAGTAAACGTCCAAGGCATCACTGAGCTGTGTGCTAGTACAGTGAACTACCCAAAACTGAAAAAAACTAGAACAAAAAAGTGCCTATATAAGGATGGTCAGTTAAGGGGCAATTTTGTACAATATAATTAATTCAAATCAATTATATTCAACAAGTTTAATGATTTCAAACTTAACCACGGGCAACTTATTTGTATAAAAGCTTACAACTGACCTGTTGAATAAATTTTTTGAGATTATTTTTTCTAGTTTTATATTTTTAAATCAATATTGTAAAAATAGTTTTTTATATCGAAAATCATGTTGGGCATATTGTCTTCCGGGTTGTATTGCAGTATTAAAAAGAATACTTAAATTGGAGTATAGAATTTTTAAATGTTTTTCCTGTTAATGTGATAGTATATGAAAGTAGCAAAAGACAAAAAACTATATATTTGAAAAAAATTTATACCAGGAGTATTACTCCCTTAAAGATGTGAACTTACATTTGAGGCCTGACACGGCAAAACCACCAAGTTGTAGGAAAATTGAGTTATTGTTTAAACCATATTACACTTTTCGCAAGCTTTGCAATGAGTGGTCAATTATCAAAATCCGACATGTATACCTGAAGTTATTGGACAAAATATGCACAAATTTCCTTTGTATTTGTTCATATTTCCTATTGTTTATTAGCTTATTTCTCAATAGCTTCCTGTGCAACAACTTGGTGGTTTTTCCACGACTAGCCTCATTTGTAGACAACATTTTACTGCCCTTTACACCTAAACAAACCCACCTAGTTATCATCCTGCACGATGGACAGCAAGAAGATATTAGAACAAGAAATCAAAACAAAAACTGTTGAAATATTATCGTTAGATATCCTAGGATCACCATTGTATTTTTTTCACTGCTGTAATTTAATCTCTAATGTAGGATTCCTCCTTTCATTACATTTTTGTATCACCTTGTAATCAATGAAAATATATAATTCAGGTATTTTATCATTTTTAGTTATAACTAACTTGCAAAGTGTACTGGTAATTATATCGATGAGCCTTAAAACACAGACAGGATATAATTACAGTATTTTACATGAGGACATGTATTATAGGTTGTTATGTTGACTCTTTATATCATCAATGTCTGAGAAGCCTACTGTAGATTATGTTGAAAATGTGTTAATTTTCACAGAACATTAATTTTCGTGCTTTCCTGTGGAAAAGAACTACAAAGAAAATAAAATCACTGAGATTTACATTCACAAAAATAACATGCTGATATTGTAATGGGGTCTAAACCTGTGAAAATTACCTATGTTTACAGTAGGTCTACACCATCTGCAGAGCTTCCAGTTCATGAATTTGGCTCCTTTCCTGGCCTCCTAAAATACCAAATTTTCTCTGGACTACTTCAGGATTTGCATAATGAAAGTTCAACATTTACAGCATATTGAGAAACTTAAAAGCCTACTTGTCACTTTTTGAACATATGTGTGTGAAATTTTGTCTGAAATTACCAATACACAGTATTTACCGTGTCATGTTATCAACTTCATATTTGATTATCATATGTATGATTTGACTAATTTTTTTTTTGAAGCATTTAATTTTCTACTCTATCATTGTATTTCCCAACAAAACCCAAAAGCCTTTGAGCAGAATAGCCATTTAATTTCATAAATTTTAAATTCACTTTAAATGCCCTTGAAAACCATTATCCATTTTTACCATTGGTAATCGATTCATTTTAATTTCGTTGGAATGTTAATTTTCTATATTCATCTAGACAAGTATTCATATCTCGATGAGCTCCCGCTCTCCCATCCATCTAAATTATATCGGTTTTAATTGATTACTATGTTTCTAAAACTCAGCATGTTGTCGAAAAATTATTAGTCGAATGGCATGTTGTCGAAAAATTATTAGTCGAATGGGTAAAACCTTTGACTTGTTACCAGCAATTACTTTCATATGCCAGTCTAAAACCTCATTCAGACTAGCATCGCATTGCGATCGGTTGTAGCAATTTTGACAACCAATTGCACACAATCGCAAAGTAAAATTCTGTGTGAATGATCACCAATAGTAATCGATTGTAATTGATATCGCAATTGTTACTGGTTGTGATTGGTTGTTACAATCTTTATTACTTCCAAATAGCACGGTAATCCAATCGCAACAAATTGGCTGGATTTGCTGAGGTCAGGACACCCTCTATCTTACAATGAACTACAACTTCACATTCTGTGATGTACTGTTGCAAATTAAAGTGCATGTATGAATGCGTTTGAAATTTGTGATTGGATGCGATGGGAATTGCGATCCGATATATGCAATGCTAGTTTAAATAGGCTATAAGTCTCTTTGGGGACTGTATTTTTAATTTTTTTTTTCCTGCTAAATCTCAGTTATATTGTCAGAGGTTCACAGGTTCAATTCCCCATCACTGCAATTTTTTTAATTCTACAGTGCCTTTGTTATTTCCTGCTAAACTTAGTTCTATAGTCAAGGATAGCTGTCCGAGCGGTTAAACCGCTTGACGTGTGAAGTGAAATTCTCCATCACAGCAGGTTTTTTTGAGTTTTAAACCGCCTCCTGACTTTTCCGACCGTCACCAAAAAGATTGGTTACTTGCTTAATTAGATGGGTGGTTCTAAAGCTCCATCTAGCTGGAGTTAAAAACTATTGTAATAATAATCATAATAATGATGATGACGGTGATTGTGATGTTGATGGTGATGGTGATGATAATAATAATAATGTTAATACTATGATGATGATGATGGTGATGGTTATGGTGGCGGCGGCAATGATGGCGATGATGATGATGGCAATGATAACAGTAACTAGAAGCACTCGGAGAGGGCAACCCTCTGCAAAGTGCCCAAATTTCTCGTGAATGCAGATTTAACTGTTTATAATTTGTGTACACACTGTCCTTGTTTTGTGGATTTTTGCATGTTTACTACAAACCTACTGTACAGCATTGATTGGCTGTTTTTAATAACGAACCATTTTAAGAACAGTGTTTAGAAAGTAACCGTAAAGGTGACCACGATCAAGCTAATTATTTCCTCTTAAGAAAATTCAGTGTAGCGTGAAGCAACACTTCAGAAGCATGAGACCATGGATCTACACTAAATTTTAAATCAAGCGTTTCTTGGGCAATTTCCAAACGTCAGTTACTTTTTAGGTTATTCTGCAAATAGTCAAATACGCAAATGCACCCACACAAACAGCAACATGGCTGAAAACATAACCTCGCAAACTTTGTTGGCAGTGGTTATAATATTAATAAACAAATTATGTAGCTCACATCTCCATCAATGCTGCTCAAGGCACTTTCAGGTAGTATGCACATTAATATCTAATATAATGTCTGTAGGCAGGAATATAGAGTTAAGATTAACAGGATAGAATAATTTTAATTAAATACAACATTTAACCAGCCTACAGTGATAGAATACTAAATTTTTTTGAATACAAACATTAAAAATTTTATTTAACTAGATCTGAAATCGTCATTATGACGAGTCAGATGATCAGCTAATCACACAAAGAATTTTGTTATATTAAAAATAAGAAAAAAGTACACACTTTGAAATGGCCAAAATGTCTTAGAATGGTCTAAGCTATAACAAACTGAATGGAGTTTTGAAATATCATGGATGAGTGATCCTTACCTTTAATCAACATTTATGGCAGATGTTTAAACTGTATGTTTTTGAAATATAAAAAAAAATGAAAAAATCAACAATTTTTTATTTTTCCTATAATGGAAAACTACCTGAGTAACTTATCCCTACATTGGTTTGGCTCTACCACATTTACGCCATGATGAAATCATCAGAAAATAACCAGAGCCCTATGCTAGGCCTACGATTTTCAAGAGGTTAAGATAAAGTAAATCTGCAATCAGTTGCTGGTACTCAGCCATAGAAAGACTATCAGCCCACATAACACAGAAAGTGACATTCCTCTTTTTTTTCTGTTTTTTTTTTTTTTTTGTAGAAGATCCTTATCAACAGTATCCAATCAGACATTATGATTCATAAACTCAATCCCCAGCTCAGAATGCTTTCAGAATATGAAATCAAATTTGGGGTCCCTTTAATTGTATCTACTATTAGATTTTGGCATATTGTTACTTTATTTAGTCTAAAATTTGTATATTTATAGTAAGTTTATGCATTATTTTCCATATGACTGAAAAGAAATGTAAATTTCAGAATAGATTGTCAGAAACTGAAAATACTGTATACAAACAAAATTCATACTCTAAGCTGTTTAAATTTTAACTACAAACTGATTTAAAATGTAATTTAAATTTTATAAAATGTTTTTGTATTGTGCTCCAAAAAATACTCGGTTACAGATCAATTGTCCCTAGTCTTTATGGACTTGTTTGGACCACTGTTTTAATATTTGTGAATAATCAAAAAACATTTTTTCAACCTCTGTATATATTGTGCACTAAAAATGTTCCCTTGTAAAATTTGTGAAATGATTAAAATTGTCTGAAACATGTTTTAATTTGAAAAAAAAATGTTTAAAATGTAATGCATGTATCTCATTGCTTGGTGTACTTTAACAGGTTGATTAGGAACCTTTTGGCAATATTTACATACTTTACTGCAATTAATTGTATGATTGTTGTTCCTGAATAGAATCAAATTTGCACATTACAATTTGATTTGTCACTTTGTAACAACTGTGTGTTCATTGGTAATTAAATCAATTTAACGTCATGAAACTAAAATGTGGTCTGTCCTAATTCTTTAAAACAAACATTGCAATTAAATACGGAGAAACAATTGCACTGTACTCATGTAGTGTTTTTGAGGGGAGGATGGTGGGAGGGCAGAGTTTTCAGCCCAGTCTAATGTGCTTCATTCATTCTTTCACAGCATTTTATTAGACTCCCAAGTCACAAAGCTTAGGGGAGGCTATACATTTTATTAGCCTCCCAAGTCACAAAGCTTAGGGGAGGCTATACATTTTATTAGCCTCCCAAGTCACAAAGCTTAGGGGAGGCTGAGGCTTTTTTCGCAGATCTGCTCTTGCTGCGGCTGTGGTGAATTTTTTTGGATAAAGTTGTTACCACGGTAACATAACATAAAATTTAGTTATCTTTTTTCAATAACAAAACATGATATAACAGTATAACTAATTAAAATTCTATAAGCCAAATTGTTGTCAAACTTTGCAGACTGCACAATTGTAACAAGAAGGTGGGCCCTATTAGTTGTTGGGGTTTGGGATAATGGCTTTTAACGATTTCCAGTTTCCATCAAGGAATTTTCTGAAAACCCATAATACATAGAAGCCCTCATCATGTTTTTTATCGCTTAGTTTTATTACGTTAAACTTTTGTTGAAATATAATTTGTTGCTGAAAATGTATGGAATTTTATTTGAACCCTGATAATAATAAAATGAGTACTTCTAGTTTATGATAGTATTCATTTTAAACGAATACTTTAAATACAAATTGATGTGGTAGAACTATACAGACCATAGTTGATAATTGGTGGATATAAATGTTTTGTTCAATGTCTGCAAAATATTAAAACTATTTCATCATTATGTTCTACCATACGGTCAAATAGTCGAAGGTGATTTAAATTGGGGAACTCTGTCCATGCTCCCTCCATTCACATATAGTGCCGTCTGTGAGGCCCACCTCATTAGCGATGCTTTGTGTTAGAAGTACAATAAAGGTTCATTATTTTAAGATCCATTGTTGAATGCTGTGACGTATATAACACATTTAAAATGAATAATTTTTAGTTCCTATGCATTGCATGCATAGGGACTATTGCAGTCACTTGATATGTGTGTGTGTATGTATGTGGTAT
>JAOTQE010039451.1:0-10030 GCA_025631205.1 Nesometra sesokonis
CTAATTAAATACTTCCTTGATATATTTTCGGGACATTCACTCATTTAATAATTCGTAATGTTGACATTTTATGACGATATTTTGAGCGAAAAAAATTTAACCCTCAAAACCATCATTTTCTGTCGATCGTATCTTGATCGTCCAGGATCATCGTATCGCCCTCAGGTTTTTCACAAGCACCAACCATTTAAAAGCGGGGTTGTAAACTAATTTTAATTACACGAATGTGTATAAAGCATTGGTAACGTATATTTTTTTTTACCGCCGTTAGAAAATAGTTTTGTCTTATGGAAAAATCTGGGCTAGCATTGACACGAACCGACAGCGTTAAATGGTTAGCAAAACCCTCTAAAACGGATCGCAAAGTGCAATGCGATACCGGTTATTTTGTTCCCTGCAATCGATCGACTGCTAAAACATATTGTTTGTAGTTAATTTTCTAGCCTAGCCTAATTCTCTCACCATTGCCATTAAATAGTAGTAGGCCTACACCTATGGTAAGTTATCAGGTTTACCTCGATCAGCTAACACAAAGCCTAGGCCCTAATTATACGCTATATTATTTGCAAAGGCTCTCTCAGTGCATTTTCGTGGCTCGAAATTGAGAACCTTTGATTGGTTGACTCAGTGGCCTAATTAGCCATTACGTCATGTTGCCCGGCACTTTCCACTCTCAACCCAAGATCATTCACTATTGTACAAGTCTGTATATTAACAACAAACCTCACTCCACTAAAACTTCATCATCCACCAGTGGCGCATTTCATCAAATATTTAAAATATTTGGAGAAAGTCTACGGTATGCTTTGAGAGTTACGTGCTATGATCACCCTGGCCATTTGCAAAGAATTTTCATTTGGCTAAATAAAAATGACCTCTTCAGGGGCGGATCCAGGATCCACCAAAAGGGGCGAGTGCCCTTTCCAACACCCAGGTAGGTGCGGTTCCGGCTTGACAAGCAACAGAAAAAAAAACACCTATATTTTCCCATTTTGCATGCCGTGGTACCCTGTTTTGGCCCAATTTTATATTTATTTATTTTTTTTTTATTTTTAGGGTCAATTTTTGACCTGATGCTCTAATATAAAGAGAGAGGGACAAATACGTTTTGACTATAATAGGAGAACTGCACCGGCTATGACCCTCCTCCCTAAATCTGCCACTGCTCTTTCAACACATTGGTGAAATGAAATAACACTAATTCCATTTTTGTGCCTACAGTAAATCCCAGCGCACACTTTAGGAATTTTGCTCAGCAAACTGCCTCGCAAGATGCTTTGCTCAGCATTAAATTTTTTGCCACACACTGCGAGCAAAATGTTTATAGAACATCTAAATTTTAAGACAAACAGTGTCCATGGCCTCTTATGAGAAGTACAAAATGCACTGATTAAATAGGAAGAACAAATCTTTGAATATTATATGCAATCACAGGAATTTTCAGTAATTGATGAGAATAAATTTGAATCTTGAATCTATATATTTGTTTAAATCTGATTTACTGATCATATACATTGATGATAACATGAATAAAATATTTTAAATGTAAAACACACTTTTAATTTTAAGACCCCTGACTTTATTACAGCTAGTCCTTGAGTCTTCAAGCCATTAAAACTAAGCAAAAGTTTACATATATAGATATCGAATATTTCTTTAAAACCCAAGATATTGATTAAGCCATTAAAAGCAACAGAAGGTTTACATTAAATTGAAATTCTTAATATTTCATCAACACAAACCTGAAAATTAATCTTATATAAATACATTTAAAATAATTACTACTTACTGGCAGATTTTTCCTTTTGCTTGACATTTATCGCACAGTAGGGATCAAAGACGCCACCTTCAGGTAATGCGTTAGCGACGCCTTTATCAACTTGCATTAACCGAACACGTAAAAAAACCATCTTGATGTGTTGTAGTTATTCCATTCAAAGAGACAATTAAATACTAGACCTATTAACAAAAAGATATGATTAGTAATAATGGGAAGTGGGCGTTTCAACGTTTATAAAATAAATGTATACAAGACAACCAAATTTCATGGTAAACAGGATGCTGTCTGAAAAAAATGAAACAAATTGTGGGCATGTAATGATGATTCCAAAACCAAGCTTTCAGGAAAACAAAACAAAATGGATGCTCGAAAGGGTTTGTCAGTTTTGGAATACAATAATTGATGGAAACTTTAATAAACCATGTCAATTAGCAGGCCGTAATCCCGCAAAAATTGACACCAAAAAATAATATAAATTGTTTTTGAATTAAAAATCTAATCTAAATACAGGCCCATACACAGGATGGAGAAGATGGGTTTGGGGTACGGAAGAACACTCGCACTCATTCTGGTGGTCAATTTGAAATAAAAAAAACTAGCCAGCAGCATATCCAAGGGGTGCTTAGGATGCAGGCGCAGTTCCAAGGGGGCCCAACGGATCAGGAGCCCCCCCCCCCCCCTATTGAAACCCAATTTTTTTTTTTGCACAATTTCGGGGCGATAAGAGTGCACCAGTTGCGACTCCTCGCCCTTATAGTATATGCGCCTGGTTGAAAGTTAACCATAACAACCCAAAATATGCGTAAAACAGGGTACCATGGAACCAAAAAGTGGTAATGACTTTTTCTTGCTCGCCAGAACAAAACGGGCAACCACGCCCACCTGGGCCTGGAAGTGGACCCCCCCTCCCCCTCTTTCGGTGGATCCTGGATCTGCCCCTGGGGTGCTCTAGAACCCCAACTTGGGAGGTAGAAAAAGATATAACATCAGCATATATATATATGAAGGACATGTGCACCCCCACACTACACATTTCTTCAGAGGAAAAGTGAGGTACAATCTTAGTAGAACTAGAAAAGATGCACGAAGCAAATTAACACCAGAAAAAAGGCGTAAAATAAAATACAAGAAATAACCGTTTTTTTGCTTGTCAAAATCCGATCAGGTTTAAACACCCCACTTCCCCAAAACCTGAAATGTCTCTGAGGCAATCGGAAAACCTGAGGGTCAATTAATGTTTAATACCAAAAAAAGTGTGATTGCGGCATTTAGTCAGCCGATAAGTGGAATTTAACATTGCATAGTCTTTAGGCCATAAAATAGCTTGAACTACTGTGAACTCAAAATGATATTCCAATGGGATAATCATAATATCACTGAATTCCTAAAGGAGCTGATCAAGAATTAATTGCAAGCATTCAAAAACACATTACACGATTCAGTTTAACATTCATTGAAATCAATGAATATCACGCACTGCCTAATATGGTAACATTTAAGGCTATGCTCAAATTATACAGAATATATTAATACTTTCAAAATGTATAATTTTATAGAATATGAAGTAAAGCCAGATATTTTAGTGTTCTTTTAATGTAAAAACATACATTTTATGAGTTTTAATGTATAAAATTACCATGAGCAAATTGTTTTAAGCAACAATAACAGTAAATAACAATAACAATAACAATAACAATAACAGTAGAATACTAAGCATTTGCTTAGCTTTGGCGCACACTGCGAACAAGGTGCCTTGAATAAAACAAAATTATCAAACACGATACACTTTACTTACACTACAGTACTAAAAATTTGACGCACGCTGTAAGCAAAGTGCCTCGAAAGGCAGTTTGCTACGAAAAATTCCTTATGTGTGAGTCAGGCTTAACAGAAATTGCTACCAACTGATCCTTGTGATCAGTAGTATTTAAATTTTAGTGGTTACTTAAACTTGTTTTATTGTACACAAAGGGGTTTCCCCTTTAGATGATATTTTGGATGACCACAACAATGTCACTGTTTTTGCTGGTAAGTACTCAATAGAAATATTTCTAGATTGTTTAAATGGTTTCTGCGGGTTAGAGATTTATAGAATGAATTACATGAAGGAGAGTGTAAAACCTTAGATCGGACACTGTCCATCGCAATTTAATTCCAAACATATTTTTTTGTGTAGACAGAGCAAAATCTTTGCCTTCACAAAGGGGTTTCCCCTTTGGATATTATTTTGTAACAACAAAACAATAACAATCCCTTGTGAATTTGACTAAAGAAATAAATTGTATGACTTAGGATATTTCAACACATCATAGAAAGGTACATTCAGCAGCTGGTTACTACTAAACTGTAGGGCACAAAAATAGGAGTTGAAGTGGGCTCCTATCAGAGTTCAGGTTAATATTAGAATAGTGGGTTCACAAAAAATAGGTAACAACAAATACAATCCTACGTGCCAATATTCCTATTTTGGCCAGGAGACTCCCTTTTCTTAACCTGGCCCCTGGCCAATTTTCTTTCTTCCAGTTTCTCAAATTCTCTCATTCTTTACAACTGTGTAATGTACGCATTAATAATTTTTAGTGTGGAATTGAAATTGGTGCGAAATGTACAATGAAATTATTAAAGAACAAAGATGAGTATGAAGACAAAAACTATGGATATCTGCAAATGAGATCTATTATGAAGAAAAAAAAACAGGAAAAAAAAAAACAAAGAAAGAAGGTAAAAAAGGAAGAAGTAGTTCTCATAACATATGATGATTCTGTGCAACCATGGAGGTATGGTGCAAGTGTTCATATGGCCATTTCAGAGGTCCCAAGATGAAAAACAGAATTTCTGGAGAATTACTCATCCTTGTCCTACCACTGTTTGTAATGTCTACCCTTCCTGAAATGTGTGTACAAATACCCTTATTTATAAAATCAACACCTTGTCTGTTATGAAATGATAGTTGTCACTTTTAAAATGTGTTATTACTGTTTCCCAAAACATTTCTGAACTTCATAGTTGCTTACTTTCAACCAATATTTTGACATAAATAGACCAATTTATGCTCTGCTTGTGAAACTTTTACAACACCAGGAGAATTTCCTGGAGAAAACTAAAAAAAAAAAAAATTGCTAATTCCGGGAGCCCGGGAGATGATCTAAAATTTCTGGAGACTCCAGGACAATCCTGGAGACTTGGGAGCTCTGCCATTTTGTGAAGGATCTGAAAAGGATTTATCAAATGCTGAGAACAATGTTACCTCATCAAAAACTAATATGCAACCACAAGCAAACAATTGATAATGTGATCTGCAATATATTTTAATTTTGAATATGAGAAGATAGAAGATCTTTAAGATGAATATAAAGACAACAGTAATTTATAATTATTCTAATGTAAGACAATTTTATAGTAGGATAACTGGCCTTAAGGCCAGTTATAAAAACAAGATGTTTGCAAAACATTATGCACGACGGATTTTTTTTTGGGGGGTGCACCACCGTGTGTCTCACCCCCCCCCCAATTACCGCCAAAACCTAGTTGCGCCTCCTCCCTGTATTAGGTGCGCCGGCCCTAAAATTGATGTCCCAAAAATTATAGGCATACATATGGGGAAGCGTAACATTAAAAGGATACAAAAACATGCATCCTAGATCTGCCCCTGCTGTTCCCCTCCCAGTAGCAATTAAATTTCAATGTAGCACATGAAAAAAAAACTATAAATTGAGGCCTAGGGTGAAGGTGACATGATACAATAGTAGGCCACTAGTAGGAAGGTCTTGTCATAAGAAACATACATGTCAAATATCAAAGCCCTACCTCTGATGAGGCAAGTTGATGACAGACAAACAGACAGACGGACAGCACAAAAACAATATGCCTCCGGCAATCTTCAATCTGGAACCATAAAACAACAGTAGGATGGAAAAATTTGAAAATTTATATATGGGGCAAGGCATGGCAAAACCACCAAGTTGTCGCACAAGGAGTTTTTGATAAATGACCCCTCATTTTAAACCTTACAATAAGTGCAATTGGTTTCAATATATCACATTTTTCAATTTTCCGACAACTTGGTGGTGTTTTGCCATGCCATATTTAACTAAGATAAGATAACTGTTAAAATGTCCTACCAAATAAATGCTACCGTATATGAGACTGATGGTACAAATAAATGATGTGAAAATCGATACTGCTGTACGAATGTTATATTATTCTAATTAAAATGTGCACAACATGTCAGTAAGTGCTCAGCGGCTTACAATATTTGATGTAATATACAGTGAAATTCTAAAAACAAGCTAGAATATCATCTTGCTTATTTTTTAAATCTTGTTCAATCATTGTACTCACAAAAAGTTAGATTACAATAATGTGAATTAAATAATAAACAGATACAAAATAATTTTAACATTGTTAATATTATATTTATACAATGTACAATAATTCCTCGGCATTATTTTAAAAGAACTAAAATACTGATCATCTTTAAGCCCACTACATTGACCATGGAATCCCAGTCAGTGTGTGATATAGTGTAGACATACCCTGATATAAGCCCACTAACCTTGAACATGGAATCTCGGTCAGTGTGTGATATAGACATATACCCTGATATAAGCCCATTAACCTTGAACATGGAATCTCAGTCAGTGTGTGATATAGACATATTCCCTGATATAAGCCCACTAACCTTGAACATGGAATTTCAGTGAGTGTGTGATATAGACATATACCCTGATATAAGCCCACTAACCTTGAACATGGAATCTCAGTCAGTGTGTGATCATTACAATTTGTTATTGGTACCAAAAATCCCATAAAATCCAAGCCATACTGCGCGAAATGTGAATGAAAACCGACTATTTTGGATGTTTTTTAAAGGTATCTTCTGTGATACTCCACCGATTTTGTTGGCAGTTCCACTAACATGTCCACAATTTAATTAGAAATAATGTAATCTTATTTATAATTTCTAATTCAGTGTTGATTCGTCGGAATCTTTTTTTTACTGCAAACATATTCAAAAACTGTCAGTGTATTAAGATAGGCTCTTAACCAAAAGCAATCTAAATTATGCGGTCGGATTCTACTGAAAAGATCGTAGCTCCGGAACCCCTCATCCGATTTTTATGGCAGTTTCAACATTATAAAGAGTATAAATCATGCTACTATACTATCTAAAATTTGATTCCATTGGTTCACGTCTGTCGTCGGAACGCCCACTTATGTCTGGTGCACAATATAAACACTTTAGGATTTCTAATGCTTAAGAATACGGACCATTAAGAAACTTTGTGAAATTTCTAAATTTAGCAGTGTATCGAAGAAAAACTACGATTTCTCAGCAAATAGTTGTCCTAACGATACGATTTTTGTTTTAGAAGTAAGAATAGTTCTTGCTTTATTATATTTTTTATTTAACAGGTATAATAAAGTTGCAAATGTTGGTATTTAGGAGTTTTAAATCATCGTAGTATTAGAAGTTACTATCAGCGTTCAGATTTGCGTTGGCCCCGTGGGACTCTCCTGTTGGTACATAGGTATGCGGTCGGGTTCAACGAGAGTTCATTTCACTGTATAAGGATGTAATTCGAGATTGCTTACAAAACGTTTAGCGCACAGGAAAATGTACACTACATAATCCAAAACAAATTGTAATGATAGACATACCCTGATATAAGCCCACTCTCTTTAAACATGGAATCAGTCAGTTTCTGTTTACTCAGGTTAGAAAAATAAGATTAACTCATTTTATGTAAAACAAATTAATAAAACAAATGAATGTTGGGCGGGCTTATTCTAGAATCACCATGGTAAAATTATTGATGATTTTTTTTCTATAGTATTGTACTAATGTTTTACTAAGAAAAGAAAACAAGACATTTTTATTGCGTCACTGTTAATAAATCATAAGGCGCACAGAGACTCTTTAAGCACTTTTTTTTTAAATCACATAAATTTAAAAACTATTAAATGTTATTAGAGTAGTCCTACTAATGAAAAAACCCAACGATTAAAATCTTCAACGTCAACAAAAATACTTATAATTGGATTTTCATGAAATCGCCTATTCTTTTGTTGCCCATATTGTTAAAACCTACGAGTGTCTATGACCTTTTGCACTGAAAATAAATATACATTTGAGAATACAGATTAAAACCATCAAAGCAAGTGAAATAAACTAGGCTTAACAGAATCTATTTGTAGCCTAGATGACGTATGACATTTAAAATACCCTATTATTCGCAGACCGTAACAGGAACAAATGAATTAGAAAGACTATTTGATTGAATCTGTTCTTTCGTTGGTATACAACCTTCAATTCAGTTAAGTCAGCATTGTATAATATTGCATACTGGTATGACGGTCAACTTAGCATCACAATAACACTGCATGTTCCGTGTACTATACTGTACCAGAATGATGACATAGCACAATAAACACAACCCTATCAATCTTAAGATGCCTTATTTGGTTTAGCTGGCTATAGCTACTTACATACTGTATAATATTTACCCTTTTAACTCATGCAAGGTGACATTTACCTTTTAAAAAATGTTTAATAAGTTTAACTTATTTTAGCAGAGCTCCCAAGTCTCCCTACGCTAACGTTAGGGTCAAAATTTCCTTCGCCAGACTGGCGAAAGATGGTCGATTTTTTTTTGCCAAATAACAAAGTCTTTAGCCAAATTTTAAACACGATAAAAACTCAAATAAAAATTTGATGAGGTTATACCATGTGACAGGCCGCTCACGCATGCTCTATGCAGGCTCACTCGAGTTACCACTATACAGAAAAAAATGTGTGATATAGTTGGAAAAACCCTGTCAGCGAGGATGCTGCTAGGAGAAGGCCTATCATCCGTATCATGATTTATGTTTTCTGGCGATGGATTGCGATGGCCTAGCCTGGCTGCAACCCAGACGAAAGGTTGACCAAATCTAACCCATTTTTGGAGATTTTCGTTTTTCGCCAATTTGGTGAAGGAGGGCATTTTTATTTTCGCCAAATGAGAATTCCAGTAGCAATTGGGGACTCGACGAACAGCTAGCGTTAGCGTAGTCTCCTAAATTGTCCTGGAGTCTCCAGGAATTTTGGATCATCTCCTGGGCTCCCGGAATTATCAAATTTTTTCCCAGAATTTAGTTTTATCCAGGAAAATCTCCAGGTTTTGAAAAATTTTCACAATTAGATCATATTTTTGGTCAATTTTTTTTTTTTTTAATATTGGCTGACAATAAGATAATGTGAAGTTTGGCAATGTTTTTTTTATGAAGAGTAACGGCATACTTTAACAGTGAAAAAATCAGAAACTACTGTTTCATAATAAGCAATGTGTTTAAACAAGGGTATTTTACTGTACACACATTTTATGAAGTGTACACATTACAAATGGTGTAAGGACGACCACAAAAAAATCTCCAGGAAATTCTTTTTTTACAACCTGGGACTTCTATTTAAATAGTAGAATTTTTTAATTTTCACGTCTTAAACTCGAACTACTTTTTAATCAAAATATTTATTTTTACCACTTTTTCGCAGGTGTGTACCTTTGCCCATTGATTTTACTAGAAACTCTCAAGGCAACATAAATTTGTATACTAGATGTCTTGGCTGGAATATATGTGGCAGAGCCAAGCCAAATGAGACATAAGTCGAAAAATTGAAAATTTAGTTTTTTTTTATGGATTATAAAACAACACATTATCTTTGACATGCTAAGAAATCAGTTTTACACAATGTTTCCTACAAAGTTGTGAACAATCGAAATTATAATGTAAGTTTTGAGAGAACCATATTTTTAAATTGCATTTTTTAACATTTTTTGATCATATGAGAATTAAAGGTAGTAATAAAATTTAATGCATGAACTGTATATTTTCTTTAAATAAAATAAAATTTGAAAAAATGACCATTTATTAAATTTCTGCCTTCTGTGGAAAAACTAGCATTTGTGACTTATGTCTCATTTGGTTTGGCTCTGCCACATGATACAACATTGAGTCTATCCAATGAATATGTTAAAGATGAACATCATATGATTTATAGTGATTTGTAAATTGAATTATTCATTTATAACACAGAGCTCCCAAGTAGGAAAACCAGAATTCCTGGAGATTTTGTCAGCCAGCGACCATACTGTTTGGGTGTAGTATATGGGCATCTAATAGTGAATTTACAGTATAGGGAGAAAAAGCGTGACGTCACATTTCCTAGCTCTGGGGCCAAACAATTGTTGGTCGGCGATTTTGTCCTAT
>JAOTQE010039462.1:0-10030 GCA_025631205.1 Nesometra sesokonis
TCGGGAATTGGATTACCACCGATTACATCACAACCGATCGCAATGCGATATTTGCAATGGTAGTCTGAATAGGGTATGAGGTAGTCAATCATATTCAGATTCTCAAGATACTGTCACAAGATTATTTTACTACCTACTGCACTGTAGGCCTTTCATAAACATTCAATTGAAGTTTATTTACAAGGTATAAAAATATATAAATAAAACAATCTAGATATTATTGGTAACTGTTACAAGTAAATGCTCTCCGACTTGGATCCGAGGATCATGCCAGGTTACCTCCCAGCAATTTGCCAGTACAGTATATTGTACAGTGGTAGTCTGAAAAAATATGGATAAACTGGCAATTTCCTAATTTCCTACCTCTCAATGGCTGGCTACAGTGTGAACATCTACCATTTTGTCACTAGATGGTAGGTTACTTTACATTTTATTTAAAAATAGATGTTTTTATTAAAAAAAATATATTTATGTAAATGTGTATACATGACAAGATCACAAAACTTCTATTGTACATTACTAATTTAATTTTCTTTTAAAATGAAAAAAAAAAATACTGTTTTGAATAGTTATAAATTTACGAATTTCAACATTTTCTCAATACATAATTTTAAATAGTTGTCTTTACATTGCATCTTTAATGTAACAATAAATAACCATAGAGTTGATTTTCATAATCATAGGCATATTTAGCTTGATTGCCTTAATAAGAAAACCTTTCAGATAGACCAGCACTAACACTGTGTGACAATGGAGTATAGTTGAGCCTGTCAGCAAGTGATTTTAATTCATATGTTTATAATAGATACCTGTTTATTATTATAAACAGGATTTTGACTGACCCATTGAGTTGTTGCGGTACTTGCTCCTAATTGGTTCACATATTTAAAATATATATATTTTTTAAAATTTTCTTTACAAGTATTAATCCTAATAATTTCAGTGTTCTTCCTAGGATCATTGGCAAGCACTATATTTTGGGCTGAAATAGTTGGGGACTGGAATTTCAGTAAACTACTGCTGGATCATGGTTTTGAACCATATACTTTGAAACATCAGTGAACAGTTTTAAGAAATTACTGAAAACGCTTTTAGTACAATGACAGATGAAATGACACTAATGAAATTATTGATTGACTGATGTGTTGTTTAGGGGTATGCAGATGAGACTATAAACTATATTTTAATAACAGGATTGGACTTATAAAAATGTGATACAGCAAGGTTGACATGCACAGCAGTTGGACACAGAATCACCAGATAACATCTCCAGACGAATGGTTATCTATTATTTTCTGCAACTGAAACATGAGGATGTTGGTGATGGATGTGTATCAGGATCAGAGACCAAGGACTGGCACCAATTTAGCTAACTGGCTTAGATGTTCCAAGATTCATGGTCAACTGCAGAAAAAAAAAATTTTTACTCAATTTTGGGGCGCTAAAATTGCACGAGAGAGCACCTGTAGGGAAAACATTTTCCCAGGCCCTAGACTCATGCCTATTGTTATCATTTTCCTGTTAAAACCTCATACCTGGGGTTGTCCAACTTGGCATCGGGACCCCTCTTTCTAGCTCCGCTGGATCCGCCCCTGAACTGTTAGTGTTGAGGGAAGATCTCAGCATGATACTATGCATGAAAGACCTAAGGAGAACACTGAGTTACATCAGCTGCAGCTTCGTATCAATAAAGTGTTTTTAATATAAATGTTTACATCTTGTTTCACAGTTAGGAAAATCACCTAACTTGCATGTATTAAAAATAGTATATTATTTTAACAAGAATTATATAATACAAATTTTAAAAAGGTTAATATCATACCTATGCCATTTTACTACAGGGTCTAAAAATACTTTCTACAAAAAATAAAAAATAAACACCTGAGGATGAAGCGTTAATACTATCAAAATAATTTGGTGGAATTTAAAGTTTCAATTACATTACAAACTAAGTACTTCTTAAATACACCTAAATCGATAATCTGAAAGGTCCAATAATCAACTTCAAGTAAGAAAGTATAATGCATACTCCAAGCAATGAGATACACGCCATCATGACAGGATTCAATATTTCAACATAAAATTCCTGATAACATTCCTTATGATGACATAATTTAGGTCTAAATATTGAATCCTGCCATGATTGTGTGTATCTCATTGCTTGAAGTATGCATTATACTTTTTAATTCTATAGTAGCTGTATAATATACTAAGCTACTTATTAAATGGTAATTCTATAAGCGGAGTGGATGGTTGTGATATTATTTTTTTTAATAATTTCTATTTCATTTTAATCATTTTCGTGACATTGTTTGCATGCACAGTGAATAACAGTGTTAGCAAATATTTTTTTAAACATGTACAGAAGATTTTAATGTTTTGGTCCGAAGATTTCAGTCAAGTAAATTTACTAAATTTCTATTTCCAATGTGTTTCTTGAGGATAAGCTTACTTATTGACTGCCATATCTGTTCCGTGGTCCATCAAATTGGGGCATACAACTGGCCATTTTGCTTTAATTTCTTTTTACTGCTGAGGATGATGAAGGCAAATCAGTATCTAGATGGCCCTAAAAAATAATAAAGTTTTCCTTTGTTTGAATCCAGAGTTTGAACTTAAAGGTAATTTATTTCAGTACAATGATTCACATGAACTAAGCCACAAGAGATGATGCACTGGTGATGATGAATACAAATGAAATACATTTCAGCAATAAAAGTCAAGTGAACTGAATAGCTTAGGAGGATGATGAAGATGGTGGTGATGCATCTGATTAATTAGTTGAAAGATGACCCTGAAAAAATATTATAATATATACTTTAATTTAATTGATTACAAAATATGAATCTCGTAAAAACAAATAAGACATTTATTAATACAATTGAACCTCCCTCTCGTAAGCGGACACCTCCCATAACAGACACTAATTCCAAGACCCGTTTGTTCTTTCTATCTAAGCAGTGTATTTGGTACCTCTCTTTTGTCTCAAAATTTGAGTTTTCTGTATGTTAATTTACCTCCCATAAGCAGACATCCCGGAAAATTGAGTGATTTTTCTGTACAACGAATACAAATTTTGGTACAAAATCGTCTTTATTCTGTAGTGGCTGAGAATTGTCTTATTGAACTAATCTTAAAAATGATAAACAATATTTAAAAAAATATACAATGCCGTTTCTACACATTTGAGAGGCAATTTTTGTTGAAAAGGCCGTGAAATGCGAGACAAAAGGGCATATACATAATTTTCAAACTTTGGCCCTCTATCGGCCGAAATTCCTGTAAGTGGACATCTCCCGTAAGCGGACATTTTTTCCAGACCCGAGGGTGTCCGCTTATGGGAGGTTCAACTGTAATGAGAAATAGTAAATCTGTAAATTTTGGGAATTATTAACAACAAAAATGTCCCAATTGAATAGTGAAGGAAAATATGGTAAAGATCAAATTTCTGCTGCCTGGATGTGTCCATTAATACTACACATAGACACCACATTGTGCCCATTCTTAGAGATTTTCAGTGGCTCCCAGTTAAAGGCCGCCGCACACGTAAGCCAACGACGCGTGCCAACAGTCACCCGTGCCGCCGCTGCACGCCAATAGCTTACGTGTGCGGTGAATTTACATGCGCCAACGGCGCAGCGCAATGTTTTTAACATGTTTGATATTTAACAGCTACTCGTATCAACGGCGCACCGTGTGCGGAGGTCGTAAGCTTTACCCTTACGCCGTTAATATGGCAACCGGTCCGCGTTGCTATGTGTTCGTACGCGGTCATACTTTAATTGCCTGTGTGCAGATGTAATGTTGTAAATTAATGCGTGCATACACTTAGCAGCGTGGGCCTGTTGCCATATAAACGGCGTAAGGGTAAAGCTTATGACCCCCGCACACGGTGCGCCGTTGGCACAAGTACGTGTGCGGCGGCCTTAAAGGAGAGATTAATTTTAAAATGCAGGAATTTTATCTTCTTTTTATACAGCTGTCATACTTATTACATTAGTGCCCTATATTCCCACTCAAGCCCCTACAGTCTGATGATGAAAATCTCCTTTAAGCGCCTTCCATTAGAAAAAAAGCTTAAACATTATTGCCAATGCTCATTTACTGTTCTGGCAGCGCACTTTTAGGATACATTACTGCTTCCTGTTTGGCAGTGTTCAAATTTAGTTTTATTTAAGAATTGAAAAAGGTTTTTGCTCTACAAAACTGGTTTAAACAGAGTTACTTATGCCTTTGATGATTTTTTGGAATTGGCAGATGATAACATTTTTTTTATGGCAATGCACAAGCCATTCCCCACTGGGAGGGTTCAAAATTTCGATCTGACACAGCCTTCGGGCCAGGTTTTACCGTATTTATATGCTTGTCTATACATGGTAATGCTACTGGAATGCGCAACATGTCCAAAATAGTGCACGAGACTCGCACATTATGCAAGAGAGTCGAGAGAGTTTTACACACATGCACCTAATGGTGCTTTCCTATAGAAATAAATTGTGGATGCTACTAATTAGCTAACCACTAAGTGCCCACTGTTGCCATTTGTATGCACATGATCGAGTCAGTGGTATTACAAATATAATATATATATTTAGATATGCAGGTTTAATCCAACTAAAAATAGTTTATATTTTGTAGAAAACATTTAGTTAACTGTTGACTTCCTGTCTGTGTTTCTGTTACGGTGAAATAGGTTTCATCTGGCTTCTAGAATAGTAGTGGCATAACATTAAGTGAAAGTACATGTATAAATATTTTTTGGCTTACATTTAATGTTACGCTACTAATGTGTTTCCAATGATTTTCAAAAACTTACTAAACACAAACACAAATGTACTTTTAAAATGTTGAAAATAAATGAAAACAAGGTAATTTTAATTATAATTTATAAAATTTATAATATCAGTAAAATCTTGTTTTCAAAAGATTTTGACTATTTTAGTTAATATGCCTGTATCCACAACTTATTACATCATTTTAGTTAATTCAAATATTTCAATTTAGTAATTACTTGAAATAATACACATTACCTTTACTGCAGCTCCCACATTATTTACATCAAGAAGGAAGGTGTCATGACCAAATATGGAATTCAATTCATAGTATGTCACTGCTTCATTACCTAATATGGAAAAATAGTGTTATAGGCTAATGATTAAACGTAATGAAGTTACTAAAGAAATAGAAGTGAACAGAAGTTCAAAACACATACTGGACACCTGTTGTGTAAAGGCAAGACAATTTTTCCACATTGGCTTTTAAACACAAGTAAAAACTTCAATAACAATGTTACACTTCTCATACATTGCCACTGCAATTTATAGCAGTATGAACAGCTACGACAGGGTATATTTTTTGAATATTTCAAAAACTTCTCCCACAATCCATTATTCCATGTTCAATGACAAACGTACAACACTGGTATAACAGAATTCCTGGAGATTTTCTTGTGGTCATCCGTACACACTTTGGAATGTTTAAACTTCATAAAATGTGTGTAAAATTTGGGTAAAACCTATGTTTAAACACATTGCTTACTATGAAACTGTAGTTTCTGATTTTTTAACATTTAAGGTACAGTATGTCATTACTCTTCATTAAAAACATTGCTAAACTTCAGATTTCCTTATTTTCAACCAATATTTTGGAAAAACTAGGCTAAACATATGGTGAAAGTGGGGAATTTTTAAAAATCTGGAGAACTTCCCGGAAAATAACTAAATTCCGGGTGAAAATTTGATAATTCCGGGATCCCGGGAGAGGATCCAAAATTCCTGGAGACTCCAGGACAATCCTGGAGACTTGGGAGCTCTGGTATAATGCAGTTATAAATTTTCCATTTATTAACTTTTTGCTCTGTCATAGCTTAATTTGTGAATTTAGGAAAGAAACACACTTACCAGACTTCTTCAGAAGATCAAAGAGGTCTCTTTGCTGCCATACTGGAAAGAGGATGTCAGTCTGGACACCAATGATCATTACTGGACACTTGATTCTGGCCAAACCATCTTGTAAAGAATCAAATCCTTCGCTCATATCAAATAGATCCATTGCCTTAAGACCAAAGTAAAAGTGAAGATAATATTGTACCATATTTAAAATAAAATGTGTTATAAAGTCCAAATTTTCAAGAGTTCGCTAGTTTCATGACAGTTTGTCATAAATTGTAATAATAACACCTATGTATAGTTATTCTTCTTCTATTGACAACAGTACAGTACCTGGATGATCTGTCAAAATAACTAAATGTGGCAGAGCCAAGCCAAATGAGACAAGTCGGAAAATTGAAAATTGAGTTCTTTTATGGATTTTAAAACTACACATTATTATCTTTAATGTCCAAAAAAATCAGTTTCATACGATGTTGCCTTGCGAAGTTATGAACAATCAAAGTTTGAACATTTGAAATGTAAGTTTTGAGAAAACTGCACTTGAAAATTGTTTATCAGTATACATTGACTAAACAAGGATATTTTAAATTGCATTTTTACAAATATTTTTTGATCATATATCTGAAAATGGTTCAGGTAGTATAAAAGTTGAATGTGTGAACTATATTTTTTTTTAAAATAAAATAAAATTTGAAAAAAAAAATGACCATTTTTAAATTTCTGCCTATTGTGGAAAACTAACATTTGCGACTTATGTCTCATTTGGCTTGGCTTTGCCACAAATAGACTTTTCTTTATAAATGAGGCAAGGCATGGCAAAACCACCAAGTTGTCGCACAAAAAGTTATTGAAAAATAAGCAAATAAACAACAGGAAATACATAAACAAATACAAAAGAAATTTTGTTTTTTAGTTTTCACATAGGGAGTTATTGAGAAATAAGCAAATAAACAGGAAATACAAAGAAATACATAGAAAAATGTTTGTATATTTCGTTCAATAGCATTGGTTATAGTTGTCCAATTTTATAAATGACCCCTCATTTTAAAACTTACAACAAGTGTAATATGGTTCCAGTATTAACTTCAGTTTCCAACTTTCCGAAAACTGGTTGCCTTATGCCTTACCCCAAATGTGTCAATCATTAAAGTAAAATGAAATTAAAAATTTAAGTAAAATATTGGATAACAGTTATGCCTAAAGTGTCGTTCAGCTGAATGAGACCTTGCATAAAGTATATGGTACTTAATATCATTGGTGCTTTGACAAACACAAACTAAAATACACTTAATAGATTCATTATTAAATGATAAACTACAAAATAATTACCTTTGAAATGTAAAGTATTGAATTAGGATCATATTTGTTACAGAATGTTTCTCCTTGATGCTCAATATAGCTTTCTATTAAGAAACTTGGACATAGTGAAGGTTCTTCAGTGTCATCAATACGTTTATTAGCAAATCGTTGTTCCCATTCTGGACCACTTCGGTAAGTAATTGTCCCAATCTCTCTATAAAAGAAAAAGCACAACTTAGTTTATCATAGGTTTAAGGGCCTAAATCATAGGTGCTACTGAGGACCAGAACATTCATAGGTGCTAAATTTAATATAATACACATGTCCCTGTGCTAGGAGCATTGCGGCTCTCACAGCATGCCTCCATCTCGGTCTGTCATTGATGACATTCCAGATGTCATTTGGTTGAAGACTGAGGGCCTGTGCATCACAATTGATTTGATCGCCATCTCAGATGGGATTGGCCTGGTGAATGAGTCTCTGTTGGCACAGTTTTGATTATCTGGATAGCCTCTTGCTGAGGTGTAGCTCAGGCCAGATGACAAAATAAAGGCAGGAAGAACAATTGTTTCTGGAAACTCAAGCCTCACTCTGCCATACCAATGTATTTGAAGGTTGTGCTAGTGAGCTCCCAGAACATATTATAGGTGCTAGGACTTTAAAAATATCAGTGGTGTTAGTGAGGACAGAGAACAAATCATAGGTGCTCTATGACTCAAAACACATCATTGTGCTACTGAGGAACTAGAACATATCATAGTTGTTAGTGAAGACTCAGAACAAATCACAGGTGTTACTGAGGACCTAGAACATATCATAGGTGATATTGAGGTCCCAGAACAAATATTACGGGTTAGTGAGGACTCAGAACATATAATAATAATGATTCATAATCGCCACCAAAGGTGCTCAAGGCGCAAGAGGCCTACTAATTTAGATATCACCAAAGTTTGTGATTAAAATATTCCATCAAAGGCAGCTTTACTACTTCATATAGGTACAGTATACACAGGTGTTAGTTACGACCCAGAACAAATCATAGATGTTAGTGAGGAACCTAGAATAAATCACTGGTGCTTTGAGGACCTAGGTACCATAATAGATGCCAGCCAGGATCAAGAAATTGGGTCTCTGTCCTACCTGAAAGCATTTACAAGTAACAAAACAGTTGGCAACACCTACCTAGCTAATTTCATACCCATTTTAGGGTAAGACTTGCCATAATAATGGCCCTTCATCCAGTCCGGGTCGGTCATAATGCACCGCCGTTGTAGATATCTCATAGCGATGGATGATGGGTGCGACCTGGCACACCCAGATATTGATATAACCCTTTGAAATAGATAAGAAAAATATTATTACATATATATTGCAAAATCAATTCCATCAATGTAAAATTTCATATAATTTGACTTTTATGACCAAGGACTTAAACTGTGAACTCATCAAAACTGAAAATTAGACAGGAAAATTTGTTGATTGAATTTGGCAAAAAATGTAACTTAATGCTTTAACTATAGAAGTAGAGAAGAAAGTATGTGTCCTTACAGAGGCATAACCAGCTATTTTTAAGAGGGGGTGCGTTTTTGAAAAAAAAAGACAAAACGTATCTACTCCAGGGGCGGATCCAGGATCCACCCCTGAGTTTTCATTTTGACAAGCAAAAAAAAAATGTTATTTACCACGTATTCTGTGCTTTTTTTTGTGCGCTTGACTCAACTACAGCTCTGTTATTGTTTCTTTTTGGGTCTCGAATGGGATGTGTTTTGCACCCTCCGCAACCCTTCTTCCCCTCCCCCCTGCGTGATGCCCCTGCTTTAGAATCCAGGAAAACTTGAGTGAGTTGTTTTGTAGAACCACAAAATACAGGAATTCTTGTTTCTCTGCACTTTGCCATTTAATCAACACAAATAATTTCATCACCCTTTTCTACCCTTAGATTTTGAAATGTTTCCAGACTCTTGGGTGTATATCTGTAATAAACTCATTTTACCTACTTATTATATAGGCCTACAGTATATACATGCAAACAAGGCCTACTATTTTTTTTACAGTAGGTCTATATATATTTGCACATTGTAATTTACCCACATTTAATTATATTGTAATGAGTAGAAAATAAAAACCAAAATGAGGGATAAATTTTCCATTGTAAAGAGTGTGTGGTGTCTATAATTATTTTTATCATAACAAACCTTTTAACTCTATCTGGATAGAGGGCAGCTGCATTTAATGAGCACATTCCACCAAGCGACGATCCCACTGATGCATGTAGCTGAGGATAAACAAAAAATAAATACTCTGTTACCACAAAGAATAGCAATTGGAAGAATGAAAATGTTTTTAAATTTACAGTGCTAAACAAGAACAGTATTTTGTCTCTGTGGGAAAAATATACCTATAAGGAGATGTAAAAAAGAAAAATTCAAAATTTGTGTCGCATGTAAAAAATGTCCATGCAGTGCACTCTACAGTCTAGCAACAAGAATTATCAAAGAAAATGTTGAGACCTAGGTTAAAAAAGGTTAATAACTTAACATTTTTAAAACTCTAAAATTAAACAGATGATTTTGAAGCACTCAGCTCTTAAAGATGTATTGTCACCTAAAAAAATGACAAAAAATTGATTTCGAAAATAACTTGCTTCCTTTGAAGAAATATATAAATACTGATCATTCCACCAGAAATTAGAATACTAAAAAATATTTACCCCTACTTTGCAATATTATAATGCTTAAAATTAGCGAAAATCCACAAAAAATTTTTGGTCATTTTTCGGTGTAAAAATCTTATTAAACAATTTTTAAATAAAGTAATTTCTATTCTCAAGTTCATAACTT
>JAOTQE010039473.1:0-10029 GCA_025631205.1 Nesometra sesokonis
TGTACCACTTGCATTTGAACCGCCACTTTTTTTTCTATTGTACCATTTTCAATTTGTCCTTTTGGCGCTCCATACATAATAACACCAACGATTATAGAAAGTACTTTTTACAATCTTTGATAACACTTGATTTAGAAAACATGACGCCGTTTTTATCCTGTAATAGTGGTGAGTAAACTGGCTGTTGGATGTGGAACAAAGTAAACAAATAACCTCTGTGCAACTTCGTTGGCATGGGTAAAATTAACAATATTTACATGTTTTTTTTTACCAGATATTATCTTTGCCCTTACATACAATACTAGCGTCTTTCCGAGTGTTTATCAAATCTATTTTTCCGAAATAAGCTCAGAGGACACCGATTCCACAGCCGATTTCAAATATGTGTATGGCGGTTTCGAACTTTTCGGAAACAGCCTTGGTATGCTGTACGATTCGGAATATAACACATTATATTGGTCAAACAATAATTATCGAACCATCGAAAAATATGATCTCGCGAACCAAGACCATTCAGTAGTTTACCCTTATAAGCGTTATGGTGAGTCACAAATACTAAATCTATAATAATATGATGATGATGATGATGATGATGATGATATGATGATTATGATATAATGATCATGATGATGACGATGGCGATGACGATTACGGTGATGATTGTCACATGACGATGATTTATTTAAGTTACATTTTACAAGATAACATACTTCCAAAAAAGACGGTTACATTTGGTTTTCATTATGGTTCTATCAGTAGTGTAACTAGTGTAACACATTTTAACTAAAGTACAAAGAAGACTACTATAATAAAAAAACAACTATGATATTTAGTTATTTATTTTGATGATGATGATGATGATGATGACTGTGCTGCGTGCTGAACCGTGACTCGCTGATCTATGGTTCTATTCAACACCACGCCACCATAATCGGAGTTATAGGACTATTAGGGTATAATGTTATTTTTGTAATAGCATTTTTCTTATCTCAGTTTACCGGTATTATAACATGGAAATTGATCATACTGAGCGGGTATTGTACTTATCAAGGCAAAATGGAATTGATTACGCAAACTTAACTGGACCCGATAGTGAAATATCAACCTTTATGAGTAAAGAAGATGTCTATGTGATAAAGTTAGATGGAAAGAATAGGTGAGTCCAGTTAAATTATTAAGTTCAATAATTACGAATTTATAAACGGGTCAAGATCCACAAACAGTGGACGCTCATATGTGTTAATCTCTGCACGAGCGCGTTTTGCGTCTTTACATGCGCGCGCTACGCGCGGATTGCAGTTTGTGCTTTGTCGTGTCACAGATCTTAAAACACTGCATTCAATCTCTGTTACCTCCGCCAACGAGGTAGTTGCCAAAATATGAATTCAATGCAAAATGAGGTCAAAGGTCAAAAAGGGCATTTTCGGTTATACTGTAACAATCTTTTCCATTAGAGTGAATACGAATATATACTATACATTATGAACAATTTGAGACCAAAATAAAGTTTTTGTGACCATTGATTGTGAAGATACAGTATGCATATTTTATGTAATTGAGGTCAAAGGTCAAAAATGGCATTTCCGTTTATATTGAAACAAAATGTACCATTGGAGTGAATAGTGTATATATAAATGTATATTCTGAACAATTTGAAACCAAAATCACTGATAGCCAAGATATAAAAAGTGTATGAAAAAGGGGCAAAATTATGCAAAAATCATACTTAGATAATGTCAAAGGTCAAAAATAGCATTCCCGGTCATTTTGGAAGAAAATGTTACTGAAAGCAAATATAATTAACTACATTCCGAACAATTTGAGACCAACTTCAGGTTTCTATGACGACCGGTTACACAGTTACAGACCCTGTATGGTAAACGTGGTAAAAGGTCAAAAGTGGCATTTGCGGCCATTTTACAGAAGATCTTTGTATTAGGGCACATATGTACATTCTGAACAATTTGACACCAAAATTACATCTCTACGATCACTGGTTGCTGAGTAACCACGGTAATGTTGCATTTTAATAAATCCAACAGGACTGTCAAAATAGCCCTAAAACAACTCCATGGGACAATTTTTGGTCTTGGGAACATCAAGATTCTTTAATTAAACATATTCAGGATTGTAAAAATCTATATTAAAAAAATACATCATTTGGTGCACGGTAACCCCTCCTTCCCACTAGACTAAAGTTGGCGTGTTCATTCTTAGTGGTGTGCGTGTGTGTGGGTGTGTGTGTTTGCATGTTCGCCGCAAAATTAAAAAATTAGTTCACAGATTCTGATGAAATTTTTAGTGAAGTTTGGAAATGACCGATGGAACAACTGATTAAATTTTGGTGAAGATCCGTGGTCGCATGCGCCTATTGGAGCCCCCGGAAAACGCAATCCAGTGTAAAATCTTTAGTGAGGCTTTTCACTACACTGATATTTCATAGAAAAAAATAATTAGCCAGATCGCGATCGCGAGCTTTACTGTTACGCTGTACTATGTAGCTTTGTAATAGTAAACGCGCAACAATCCCCAAAGAAAGGACAGTGTGTACAGAAATTGTAAACGGTTAAAGCTGTCTTCGTGAGAGCTTGGTGGAGGTGTGTGCTCTCCGAGTACCTCTAGTTCAAAGATGAGTATGCGATTTGCTTTTTAATAAAAAATGATGCATTGGTAGAGTAGTACCGTGGGTCTTGTGAAAAAACAAAGGCTTCTTCTATATCTAATCAATTAAAAGGCAATCTGACCAAATTTTGTACAGCTAGGTTCAAATAAATGAGGTGAGGGGTCGAACTGCCACTTCAAATGCGCGAAATGTAAACGATGAATAAGCGGTTTGATGCAAAGCTGGATACTGTTATACTAAATTAAACACCAATGATTACCAGACTAAACAATGTAGGATCAAGATTATCTACCCTTGAAAATGGTAAAAGTGAATTACAAACCGCATGCTCAGGATGTCAACTGAATGCAAAACCAAACTAGAGCTTAACAGCATTGGACCGCCGGGTCGGGTAAAGTATTTCGTATGGGAGTAGTCGACGAGAAAGTGGTTTTTGAAAGATCGAAGATAGTAGTCAATCCTTGTGACATAGGAATGAGAATTACAAAGTAGAAGATGTTTCAAGGTTTGGTATGGGAGTATGGGTGTAGTGGCCAAAAAGGTGTTTTTTATCCAAGATGATCATGGGCGTACCCAGGATTTTGGAAAGTGGTGTGCTCAACCCCATCGGATTTTGACAAGCGAAACACCCGTTATTTTTGAAGGGATGCTGCCTTTGTAGTTTTCTTTTCTTCCTCACATTATAGCTCTTTTCTGAAGGGGGTTCTCATTTCCTCTGAAATGGGAGGGGGTGCGCGAGGCCCAGTCTTCATGTTTATATACTAAATTTATTGTTGTATACTTCTGGAATTGGAACATGGACCAGACCAGAAAAAACAGTTAGAAAGTTTTGCAATGTGGACTTTCCGAAGAATTTTAAATATCACATAGAAGGACAGAATTAATAATGAAGAGGTACAAAGACTAAATCACACAAAAAATATCATTAACGAAGAACATAAAAAGAAGAAAGTGTGTGAATACTTTGGTCATCTGATCAGAAAAGAAGCACTTCAACGGATATTGCTGGAAGGAGAGATAGAAGGAAATAGAGGCAGAGGGAAACCAAGAATGTCCTGGATGAAAAACATCAAGAGTGGTGCGGAAGGAGATACGAGGAATGTGTGTGGCACAAGATAGAGAAGAATGGAAATCCATGGTAGCCAACCTGCTTCGAGCAGAGGATACCGACTGGTAACAGTTAACTTCTTGAGTGGTGCTCAAGCACTCAGAGCACTCTGGATGTACGCTATTGATGATTGCCAAGTCATGTTACATGGTTTGCTCATTTTCGAATCCGTCCGAGATATTTACCTCATAAGTGGAAACTGAAATGGGTAAGGCCATCTTGTGTCTTTCAAAAGTTATCGTGCTCACAGACGGGGGAAAACAGACGCATTAATAGTGAGGTTTCGCAGCTTTACGAAACACGAATACGAAAACGGATACGTCACACATTCTTATAATATTTGGATAGAACACCTTAAATATCTGCCACAGTTGGTCAGTATTTTACGACGATAATCAACAATTCATAAGTAGAACATTTGGTATATTTTTGAACACATTTTATGAATTTTCAAAAATTGGAGTGTGACGTATCCGTTTTCGTCTTCGTATTTCGTAAGTTTGCGAAACCTCACTAATATCGCTTGGAAAACCTAGTTTACCAGGCTGTAAGGACACTAAAATCATTCAAACACTGGAACATAAACAACTCGAAATAATCGTAGACCCAAAACTTTCATTTCGTTCACTTCAGGCCAAACTAAGCCGAGCAATTTCCAACTTATGCTTGCGCAAGTAAATTCATTGACACACGCATATCTATCCTCCTTTACAATACTGTACTATTATTTTCCTCGCATTTATTACTGCTGTAGTGTAAGGGGACCTAGACCTGAGAACAACGTAAATTCCATACAAAAAAAATGCACAACAAAGCGTTCCGAGTAATTCTACACACTCATCCTCTCACCCAACGCGAACTGTACATTCTCTTCGCACATACCATCTAATATTGTTTTGAGTTACAATTAGCGTGTTTTGGCTTTCAGAGCTTTAACTGGTTTTGCTCCGGACTACTGGCATGTCATCTTACCAGAGCCGCCAAAAAAATCATGGCTAGACAGAAACTGTCCTTGAGGATTTTAGTGTCGGTAGGAAAGGAACTATTCAAAATGGGTGGGTTTTTTGTCAAAGGTGGCGAGATGGATGTGCTTCTAAAATTGTTGATTTTAGCTATTTTATACCTTACTTTAAGCTGACCCGGAATATTTTATTTACAGGTATCTTTACATGTTACTAATTAGCAACCCAAATGCAATTCAGAGGGTTAGTTTGGATAACATTACTGTAGTAGATGTGTTGGTATCTGGAGATATCGCAGCATTTACCATTTCACCAAGTAATTATAATTATAATCGTATTTAAGTTAATTAAGCTTCTTGCTTGCTTCCTTGCTTGCTTGCTTACTTGCTTTCTTGCTTGCTTGCTTGCTTGCTTGCTTGCTTGTACTGTCCTCATCATTAGCGGCAACGTATCTTGAGGCGGCCTTGTATATACTTCTGTGTACTGCTTTGCTTAAGCGTAGACCAGTGAAGTGATACAGTAACCGTCCTCCTTCTGAGTGTAGGCGGCAGCTAATCTAGAGATGGCATTACATTTGCATCTTTCTTGAGCAAAGGATACTGCTTTGCTCAGGCTTAGACCAGTTCATTCGTTTATGCTAGTATAGTTACTTCTTCATCCTGAGGGTAGGCGGTAGCTAATGTAGAGATAGGCCTTAAATTTACCTGTCTTGAACTAAATGTACTGCTTTGCTGAGGTTCGACCAGTCCATTAATTGATACTAGTACAGTAACGGTCCTCATCTTGAGGGTAGGGGACAGCAAATCTAGAGGTGGCCTTACATTTACCTCTGTCTTGAACTATATGTACTGCTTTGCTGAGGCTTCGACCAGTCCATTCCTTGATACTAGTACAGTAACCATCCTCATCGTGAGGGTAGGCGACAGCAAATCTAGAGATGGCCTTCCATTTACCGCTCTGTCTTGAACTAAATGTACTGCTTTGCTGAGGCTTCGACCAGTCCATTTCTTGATACTAGTACAGTAACCATCCTCATCGTGAGGGTAGGCGACAGCAAATCTAGAGACGGCCTTCCATTTACCGCTCTGTCTTGAGCTAAGTGTACTGCTTTGATGAGGCTTCCCATTCCGACCCTTGATACTGGTACAGTAACAGTCCTCATCCTGATGGTAGGCGGCAGAAAATCTAGAGGTGGTCTTCTATCTACCTTCGTTTTGAGCAAAGTGTACTGCTTTGCTGAAGTCTTGATATTTGTAGAGTACCATCCTCATCCTGGCGGTAGGCGGTAGTTATTCTAGAGGTGTCCTCTGTCTTGATCTAGGTGTACTGCTTTGCGTAAGCTTAGACCAGTTTCTTGATACTGGTACAGTAACCCAGTGGCACCACCTTCAGGGGTAGTAAACAATAAACAATCGATAATTAATAGTTTTCAATTAGCAGATGCTTTGTCATCTGTTAAACAAGTTATGCCCTTACTAGTACAGTGTACGGTCCAATCTAATTGAATAATTTGAAGGGAGGTTCAACCACGTAAACATTGAACAAAAACAATCGCATTTATACAGGCCAAACTAGGTGCATGGGGCAGATTTATGCCGGTGGAAATTTTGGAAAAATGTAATTAGTTAAAATTTGATTGATAAGTACATTATTGTCAATCATTTATTGATTACATTAGCTAAAATCAACTAAATACATTGATTACATTAGCCAAAATCAACTAAATACAAAAAAAAAACGGTTCATGTTGATCTTTTATCAAAATGCATGACTTTGTCATACTTTCTGTATTTCTAGATTACTCCCTAAAACGCCCATTTTTTCTTAATTAATAAAAAACTTGTCATGGACACTATTTCTGAAAATTACTCCCCAAAGCGTTTTGAATACCATTACCGGGCATCGGGAGGCATCATAAACGTTTTGAATGCATATAGAGACGTCAATCATTGTTCAAAAATTTTCTTACCGCAGCCCCAACCAGCCCATTTTTAAATTAAATTAATGAAATTTTCAATACCCAAAGTCACCATTTCTAGAAATTACTGCCTATATATTTTATTCGAATGCCATTCATTTTCGGTCATTTAGAGGCGTCATAGTTCAAAATGTTCTTAAGTCAGCCCCAACCATGGTGGAGCTGAAGCCCGTTTGGTTCCTAAAATTGCCAAAATCCCAAGACACCGATTCTAAAAATTACTCCCTAAATGTTCTATTTGAATGCCATTTTCGGTCATCAAGAGGCTTCACTGCAAAATTGTCTTACCTCAGCCCACACATGGTGGGGCTGAAACTCATGTCACCCTTTAAGTAATAAAATTGTCAAAATCCTAAGACACTATGTCTAGAAATCACTCCCTAAATGCTCTATTAAATGCCATTTCGGTCATCTAGAGTCGTCATAGTTCAAAATTTTCTTACCTCGGCCTCATGTTCTATTTGAATACTATTTTTCGATCATCTAGAGGCGTCATAGCTCAAAATTTTCTTACCGCGGCCCCAACTATGGTGGGGCCGAGTCCCTTTTTTCTTCTTAAAGTAATAAAATTGTGAATACCCCAAGACATTATTTCTAGAAATCACTCGCTAAATGTTCTATTTTAATGCCATTTCGGTTATCTAGAGTCTTCATAGTTTCAATTTTTACCTCAGCCTCAACCATGTTGGGGATGAGGTTTATTTTTCACCTCAAAGTAATAAACTTGTCAAAATCCCAAGACAGTATTTCTGAAATTAGTCACCAAAACGTTCTATTTGAATGCCATTTCCAGGAATCTACAGACGTCATATTTCAAAATTTCCTTACCTCAGCCCCAACCATCATGGAGCTGAGGTAGGGTTTGACTCTCAAATTGAACACCCCCATTCGTCAAATCCTGGATACGCCCCTGACCTGAGTAACCGTCCTCATCCTGAAGGTAGGCGGCAGTTAATCTAGAGGTGGCCTTACATTTACCTCTGTCTTCAGCTAGGTGTACTATTTTGCTGAGGCTTAGGCCATTCCAGTCCATGTTTTTAGTGTCCCTTGTTGTTCTTGGATTTCCTCTCTGCCGTTTTCCCCGGCTTTGCCTTGTAGAATAGAGTTGCTTAATTCTCGCGCGTACTATGTGTCAAAAGTATTGAAGTTTACGTTTCTTGATGTTGTTTAGTAATCGTTCTCCTGGAGATAGCTCCGCCAAAAGGGATATAATTTACTAATGGGTTACAAATCTATTGTGTTCTCTATACGTAGCCTCTTGACCATTTATCTATCAATACTGTGTTTATATTGTCATGTATACTTATACAGTATAAAATTGATCTGTAAATGTTTTCTTGAATTCAATAGTTGTTAAATTTCCGCAGGGCAGGGCCTATGCCTAATAGTGATTTTACTGTATTGATAGGCTTATCCAAACACAGGCCTAGTTGATTTTAAAACTGATCATGATTACAGAACAGAGACAGATATCCAAACAGACAATGGGACAACCAGACACACAAGGGAACAGACAGAGAAGAAGACAACAGGTGAATTGGAATAAATAAAATGTAGTAATGAGTATAAACGAACACTAACAAAAACCCGAGTGAGCGAAAGAACGAAAATGTCTACTTGTTTTTCAATGTATCAATGATCAACCGATCAGCAAAAAGAATCGTAGATTTTGTACGGCCAATTACCTTTGCATTGTCCATATAATATCAATAAAAACTAACAATAACAATAACAATTAATAATAATATTAATCGGTTGCAGGTAAAATCTATTGGATAATATCTCCAGGCGTTGCTCAAGAAGCTGATCTGGACGGAGGTAATATTAAAACCCTCAATATAACGTATAGTTATCTTTTTGCTATTCATGTCATGGAAGTTTATGATCACTATTTGTTCGGCGTCGATCTCCCTGATTCGGTAGTTTATCGAATTGACATCGATTCCGGAGAAGTTTTTAAATGGACTCCTGATTACTATGTCTGGACCATTTGCAAATACGAAGGTATGTACACTTATTTAAAACAATATATCTTGCAATCATGGTCTGTTCTGTTCCGTCCGCCATATAGCCAAAAAATAATATTCGTAAAGGAAATTATGAGAAAGAGATTTTGTAGGCCTATTTGCCTTTATCAAACTCCACATTTTTTGCGGCACCCTAGAGGGGGACACGATCAATAGTGAGTACCATTAAGAAACAGTAGGAAGCGGGAGCATATTCTAAGAAAGGGAAGAATTGAGAAAAGATTTACCAAGAAGCGTCTGATTCTGATTGAATAACAATAATACTGGGCATGCGTGAAATAACTAATGCACACGTTCAGTTAATTAATGACATCGAACAAGTTGATACCATTTAAAAAAAAAGACTGCATTACGTGGACAAATACATGTGTTATGAGTAGAAATGAGATTTCTGGTTGCAGTGGGAATGTTTTTTTTTTATTTGCTCAAATTTATTGATATAAAATGCATTAGCTTACTATGAGATAAGGGTTTTTTCCTTTGAATAGTTCTTTTGCAATATGACTATCGTGATTACTTGATTGTACATCTACACCATCTACCTTATGTTCTAAAAAAATAGCTGTTGTTGAATTTATATTTTGTATAAAATCATGTAATGGTATGTCATTTTGAAAATAATTTTCAATCAGATGTTCAGTATTTTTTGGTTTTCAGTCCGAGTTTTGGCGTATTTGGTGGAACATTGTTGTTACCCAAATTACTGTACTATCTACTGGTGTAGGCCTATGTGGTATGTCATCATTTAGATGACATACCACATACCACATTCCCCTAGTTCATTTATTGTGATTCGTTGTGTACCAATTACAATGAACCTCAATGCGGCTTCTCTCGATTGAAGAATATGAGACAGCTACGCCACTGTTATTATTTGAAATTTTATCCATGGCCGAGTGGGTAAAGCATTTGCAAAGACCGATCCATGCATAGACGCTTCTATCATGAGTTTACGAGTATGAGCGCTGATTCTGGAAAAATCATAAAGCTCGAAAAATTTATTTTATTAATGTGTAACAAGTACCTCAGAGCAAGAAGTACTGTAATATATCTGGTTTTTAGATACCACGTTTGATCCCATTTGTAATATTTATGTAGACTGTTATGAATAGTTATGACAACTCATCTGTAATTGTTTGTTTGATAAGGGTAATTTATCTAACAAAGATAGGAATAAATGCAATCAAAATGTGGAATGAATAAGCAACAAGAAAAAAATAATAAAATAATAAATAAATAAAATAAATAAAATAATAAATAAATAAAATAAATAAAATAATAAATAAATAAAATAAATAGAATAATTAAAATAAATATAATAAATAAAATAA
>JAOTQE010039484.1:0-10029 GCA_025631205.1 Nesometra sesokonis
AATTACACAAAAAACCAATGATTCTGTGTACACAATACCAGACCACAGATCTCAGATTATCCAACAATAGAAATTTACTGTACTTTTTAATAAAACATTTATTTTCCTATTGAAAGTACACTTCAAAGGGGTGCACATTCTTAAATTCACAGCTCATATTTTTGGCCAAAATTCAAATTCTTGGTTGTTAAATTGACAAAAATAAATCTCACTATTTTTGGATCTCCAAACTTGGGAGCTCTGTAGATGTGTAGCAAGAAAAGTTTCTATTCCACTTGAAGTTGTAGAAGTGATTGCTTAGTCCACTTTATGCACTAGTTCCAGTCATGTTGGAGAATTTGCATGGAATGTGATTTTGGAATTTGAAATGTGGATGTACCAGTTTTTGGTAGTTGCATAGACGGAAAAGCGAGAGTAATTGTACATGCATGTGATTGTGACATGATAGTGACAAGTCCACCTGGAACAAATAAAAAAATCCCTTATTGCTACCTCAATCACCAGCATTACAATTAAAAAACACTTAATGAGTAGCTGAAAGCATATAACATTATGTTTAAGTTATTTGCACTTAATATCTATGATAGCATTATCTGATAGAATTATACTTCACATTAAAATTTACCAACTAATTGGTTTACCAACTCTTGCTTATCAACAACTCTTCAGTATCAATATTTTCAGGTTCGTTGTATTAAAAACTAGGTTAATGAGTTAATTGACATCAAAGATTAACGATTTATCTGGCTTTTATATGGATTATTAATGAGGTTTAATTCAACTCGACTTCTAATAGACCGTTAATTTTTATATTAAAATTATCAAAAGTGTAGGACTGACGATGATTCCATTTCATAGGTAACTTGTGAACAAGAAACATTTGTCTGAATTGATGCAAGAAAAATGTACTAATAAATTATGCCCATATCATGTAAACTTTGCCCAATGTTTGATTGAGAACCAGAACAAGACACAGGGTAAAACTCAGTTATTCCAATCATTTGTTTTTCCAATGAATTAAAGATTTAATAAGGAACAACAAAAAGAACAAGTTTTAAATCTACCCTGCTACCACTTAATTGCAGGGTTGGTTTGTGAAACTGCTACAGTGTTATTCCAAAGGGCTCTCTGAAATTAGCTTCTATTTACATAAGGATGTGAATTTGCTTTACTGGTAGAACCCTTGAAATTTTTATTTTAATAAACATTTTAAAACTCCTTTCTAAAGTTTTAACCAATAGACTTTGGTTCATAGTGTTTAGTCTCATAATTACTGGAATCTTTTATTTTATTGATAACCTTCTGCTTGGGTGAGTTTTCAACTGGATTATGAAGAGATAAATATATAATATTAAATATTGTAAATACTGTAGACAAAGTAAATTGTCAACAAACTCCTCAAAATATGCATACAATAATGTAATTATTATCTAATTACCTCATGACAGGGCTCAAATTAAGCTATACTCTGTGCAACAGAATATACAGCATGTGTGTGTGGTATATGATCACTCATACATAACAATTGTTACGTTTGTCCACAAGAAGAAAAAGAACAAGAAGAAGAAAGTTTAAGTGGCTACTTGACTACATTCCATGTAATAAAAATTGGACTATAGGATCTAAGCTAGACCCAGGCTATACTAAGAAGGCCTATGCCTATATAGACAAACAATTATGTTTAGGTCTAGGCTTACCTGTCATTTAACAGATTTTTTTAGCTCCAATGGAGAGCTTTAAAAGTACCTATTTTAAGTGATTTTTTCACAACTTTCACAAATTTTACAGAGTGAGGATATTCAAAGGTTTTAAAACAATAGCCCTGCAAGTCTGACATTTAGCCACTATCGGTCAATTAAAGAAAAAAGTTTAGCAATAATAAATAATTAGACATTGGAGCCATTGAGCTTGCGAGAACTTGTTTTAATGTTAAATGGCTAGGCCAGCTGATATTAATGGCCCTCTCTAAATAACAAATACAAAACAACAGTACTATAAACATTTTGTTCTGTGTTTGAAGATGAGTATTGGCACAGATTGGAAATGATATGCTTAATTTCTCAAGAAGAATAGCTGCTGATTCATTTGTGTGGGTCAGATTTCAGTGAGCCATCGTTATAGCTCACGTCTCATTAAATAATTAGCATAAATAATTAGCATAAATAATTAGCAAAAATTGTATTTCAACTTTACAGTATGTTAAAACTGGCCTTGTTAAGTTTCCTGATCTGAACAATAACATATAAGTAATTCTGGCATTATGGTATAGTAGCCTGGTGTTGAGCATGTTTGCCTTTCTATTCCAGGGTCCTGGATTCATACCTATTGGAATTTCTACCTTGTATGTTAGATAACTATAATTTGAGCAACGTTTGTCTGTTTGTTCCTCTACTTCTCACAGGTCCTTGGTCCAATCGCCATCAAACTTGGTGGGTAGATGCAAGTTCGCTGCGGAATTGACCATGAGGCGTTCATTTTTGGAAAGGTCAAGGCTACTGGTGTGAAAGGTCAAATAACTGTTTTCACTACTCCCTAGTCCCATCTTGGCAAAACTTGGTGGAAGCATGTAGGTTCAGACAAGAATTGCTGATGATGGGTCACGTGGTCAAAGGTCAAGGGTACGGGACAGATAATTTGACTAGTACCTTCTAAATTGTGTAAATAATACTTTTCTATGAAGAAATTTTCTTAAAATTTAGTAAATATTTAATGAAATATAAAATGCGTTCTAGAAGTTTGAGAGGCCATTTTTGTCTAGAAGGCCTTGGAATGTCCATTGCTATGTACAATACTATGTACACTTTTTGTACATGATAGGTGCGTGTATTTTTTAATAGGCTTTTCTAATTTTAGAATTGCAAACTTGCGTTGTAGCCGTATGACGTTATAAAACATCAGCAGCTTGACCATTTCCATTCCAAATTTTTGCCCAATATTAGAAATAACAATAAAAAATGGTGATTAAAATTATTATCAAAACTAGTTTAATTCTATAAAAGGTGGATGTATTATTATTATTATGCTGTTTATTGTCAAATCTTTGCATCAGTCCTCACCATTGTTTATTTCACAGTTATTTCATCCTTACATTCATAAGAGGTGTCTTAGATCTAGTTCTCGGTCTGTACTTGCTCATTCTATCCGTCCATCAACAAAGCATTATATACCTGCCAACTTTTTTTGGCTCCAATGCGTGAGACAAACCTCGCAACCACTATCTGGGCAACATCCTCTCCCATATCGGTCTGATAAACAAACAAAAATAAAGGGCATCGGATCATTTTTGGGCCGTTTCAGCCCAAATTATCGCTGTTTTTGGGTCGTTTTTGCTGTATTTTGCTCTATAGTATGTCATGAGAAAAACTATTGGACTGACTGTTTATGAGTGAGAATTCTGCTAATGTGTGGGATAAATCAATTTATGCGTGAGAAGTCAAAAATAGGCTCCAGTGCGTGAGACTCGCGCATAATGCGCGAGAGTTGGCAGGTATAGCATTATGGTAATCATTCTTTTTTTCCGGCTGCAGTGCCTTTTTGGAATGGCTTGCCTATTTCAATTCATCAGGCAAAGTTCATTGTTGAATTTAAGGCGGCCGTAAAAACTGATCTTTTTAATATGTATTTTTCTTAATTACTGGCATTTTTATTTTCTTTTTAAAGTACTTTCATGATGCTCAGTTATGGATAATTTGTTTAGTTAGATGCCCATATAACTGAGAACATCTGTGAGTTATGTACTAGCCGGTCTGTGCACCTTAAATTACTGGTAAATGGAATGCAGTTGTATGGGTTTGATATTCTTGGTAATATAGGTTTACGGTAATTCTCTAAGCTTCACGTTGCTACTTTTCTCATTGTTAAGCGCATTGAGGCTATGAATAATGCGCTATAAAAGCCTAAATTATTGTTATTATTATTATTATTATTGTTGTTGCTGTTGTTGTTATATTAACCATAACATGCTTTCAATATCTTCTTCTAAGTCTATTTTTTTATAAATCTTAAGTACCGTAACATGGTCTTTAATCAGATCTGTAGTTCTAAAATTTCAATATGTATCTGAAAATTATAAATGTAAATTGTACGGTAATAAATTTATGAAGTATTTTGCAGATGTTCCTTGTAAACAAATTCATCACAATCTTACTGAATACAGATTGCAGATTCAAATCTAGTTACCTAGTTATAAATTATGAGTTTTAATAATAGTAATATTAAGCCAGTGGATTGGAATTGAACTTCACAGCTAAATCTATAGCCAAGAAGTCTGGATGAATAAAGCCATTTCTAGTCATTTGACAAAAGCTTTGCTCATAATGGATAATCTAGTGCATATGATATTGTCTTAATATTAATTTTTTGAATGAATTTAAGTCTAGAATTCCTTCACTGTTCTTAATGAATGGTAACATCAACAAGCCATGGAGGTTATTAAATAAAGATTGATTTTAAAAATGGAACAATAATATCAATTCCTGGTTTCCTTTACACTTTGCACCATTGACCGGTTTTTTTAAATACAGTATCAGGGGTGGATCCAGGATCCACCGAAAGGGGGGCCCACTTTCATGTCAACGTAGATTCGGGTGGACGTGGTTGCCCGTTTTCTTAAAAATTGTGCAAAAAAATGTATTTTTCCGTTTCAAAAGAGGGGGGGGGGGGGCCATGGTCCGGTGGGTTGGATCCGCGCCTGAGTATTATAGTTTTTAAGTAAAATTGATAATTGTGCTCATACAAGTATTCATTTTTTCGGGTAATTATTGATGATAATATATAATACTTATATGGTGCCTATTGCCAGACTTAGAACAAAAAATAATTAACATGGGTTGAATAGATGCATCTAGAACACTCTTTTGAAATTCTTTCCTATACTGTTGCAGCTGTAATTGACACATTATTTTTTTGAATTTGTACCTCCCAAGTACCTATTTATACTCCTGGGTGGGTAAACTACCAATGTTACAGGTGTCCAACTGCTTCCACTCCACAAACCAAAAATTTAGTCAATGATAATGTTACAACTATTTGTTCAGTATTATTTTCATATGCTGCTGCAGTCAATATTCAAGTTTGACCACCATTGAATTATTAAGCACTTATTGTAATGTACAGTACTTTTTAAAGCAATATTAAAAATATTGCCTTTAACAAGTCTTCATCCACAAGCAATATTTTTCAAATATTGCACCACAAATACCACAACTGCTTATCCTAAATCATTGATGAGAATATTATTTTCCTATACCTGATGAGAAAATATTAAATCTGTCTCTTTTTTTTTTTTGTACTCTAATTTACACTTTATGCACATATTTTAAAAAAACAACTACCGTATGTCCGAGTTCGAACTGGCTTAAAATGCTATTGCAAATTTGATGTACTGTACAATTCTTATTCATAAACATCTAGTTGAATTTTGTAGTTTGATTTAACCAAGTTGGACTTAATAAAGTAAAATAATGATCATTTTTAGCCTTGTAAATTAATATGATTAAAATTAACCTATTGCAATTGATTTGGCTAATCATAAATAGATATAAGGCAACATTTTCGGCCCATAATAATAAATACATTCATTTATAGGTTTAACATAATATTTAAAGTCAGTGATTACCGTAGTCTATCCCTGGTAAGCCTAGAAAAGTTGGTCTTGCAGACCTGGCTGCAATTTAGTCGAGGTTCACTTGATTTAGTTGAAGCGTAGTCTTAGTTCATTTTAAGAATATGAAATGATGTCATTTTAAAGTTTTACTTCGACTATACGACTATAGACTGTTTTCAGAATATGTGCGCTAATTATTTATACATAATTTATGTTTCGTGGCATTAGTTCATTAATGTTGAATATAGTGATGTCTGTTGTGGTAAAACATTAATGATGTTATAATGCTTTAAATCAGGATGTGGTTTAACTTTCAAATATAAATGTCACTTGTAATATCATGGAACTAATGTGGTATTGTTGGCTCAATAGGTTTTCTAACACAGTATGGTTAATATAAATGAACCCAAAATCACATTAAATTAATGGTTAATTTTTATATAGTGCAAAATACTAAGGTCTCTATGTGCCTTGTTTGATGTTAAAATATATTTTTTAAGATACCAAACGGCAACCAGTAGTAAATCATTTTCCGAACCTGAGGCTCTTATGGCTGGAGCTTAATTCCAGTAGCGTGAAGCAAATGAACATTGCCCAGGTGCATAAGCAACTGGCATGCAGGGGCGGATCCAGGATTTTGCGGAGGGTGGTTCAAATGTAAAATTTCTATAGAAAATGTCTTTCCGAGATACCCGCAAATGGGCTTTCCCGAAGTCTAAGGTGTCTGTTCATTACTTTTAAATTTTACACAAGAAATATGTCATTTGAATGTTAAATAACGAAAAGCCTCTTTTAGTCCACTCAAACTGTGGCAGTTTTTTTATGTCTAAGGGGGGTTCTTGGAACCCCGATCCGCCCCTGGGCATGAGTGAGTCTTGAAATCCCAACCTCTCAATTGATATTCTGTACTGCAACCGCCGCACCAACTGTTCCCACACAACCATTATTAAACCATTAATTTTGAATCCTCTTTTGTTGTTTTGTTTGTTGATTCCATCCTCTCAAAAATCTATATTTATTGTGTATTATAATAGGCTAAAAAAAGGTACTCCCTTTCCCACAGTTCCTATGAAACTGCCACGCTCAAAACTTTTTTCTAGTGTTTTTTTTTTAATTATTATCTCCAACTGAAAAACAATTGTTTTTGAATAAACTTAAAAAAATAAAAAACTATTGATCAGTGCACTACAGTTCAATCTCTCATAAGCAGACATCTAGTCCGGGAAAAGTGTCCGTTTACAGGAGTTGGCCGCTTACGGGAATTTCGGCCAATAACCAGGTCAAATTTTGTGAAATCACGTATATATATATGCCTTCTCAATACAATGTGCTCTCAAATATTTGGACAAAATTATTTACTATTTCATAAGATTATTTTGTTCAGGAATATGATTTTCAGCCATTACTGTGGGTTTTATACAGAAATTTGTAAATTATACAAAAAAATGCAAATTTTAAGTCAAAAAGTGCCCATGGCCACATACGGGAGCTACCCAAATGCACCGATGAGATAGGAAAAACAGGCTTTTGAATGAATGGTCATTATTAGAGGTGTCCACTTACGAGAGGTCTCTGCCACAGTTAGGGTCAACTGTATGTTACTAAAAACACTTCTTATTTTGCATGTGCAACCAATTCAGGGGCGGAGCTAGACATGTACTGTGACCTTCGCAAAACCCATATGAAGAAGCTGGGGTTCGTGGGTCGCTTAGGGCCCCTGTGGTGAGGTACCAGAGTCTCAGGTCGTCTGAACTTCGCAATGGCGAACGGTGTGAAAGTCTGGATCCGCGCCTGCAATTTACAATGTAATTTTAGCTTAAAAAACAGTTTTTTTCACCCAGTCCTAACCTAACAAGAGAGGACTAATTTTTAGGCCTAATATGCGAGGTCTCACCACAAAATGAGTCGCATCGTAGGTGAGATCAAATTGAGATAATCACTAAAATAGGTCTGAAGTCAAATTTGTGAGAAATTTAATTTTAATAAATTATGAATACTATGGTACTTATATTTCATTATAATATATTTAGGTCAGTTTTCATGTAGGAAAGTATCCTTCATGCAGATTTTGAGATTTATAGTCTTTTAATTGTTTGTTTTTAGATTGCTTTATTTGCAATTTTCTCAAAACTATGTTTCCATGCATGAAAACTTCAAATGTTCATATCTTTGGATCTCTTTATCGAATGAATGTAATTTAAAGTGTAGATTACAGCTTATATTATGCTCTATTAGATGGTACCAATAAGTAAATTTTGGATTTTCCTACCATGAAACTCATTTTGTGGTGAGACCTCGCATATAATTATTGTTATTGTTATAAAGCAATAAGAAACCAGTCAATTAATGGCATCACCAAATTTACAATTAATTGACACCTGCTTTCCTAATCATATCTATATTAATTAGTTCTCCAGAAAAACAGACTTAGTGACAGACAATTGAGCAGTAAGGAGTTTTCGCAAGTTCACGAAATATATGAAAATGAATACGTCATAAATTCTTGTAACATTTGAATTGAACATCTTGGATACTGTATCTGTCGCAGTTTCATACCTGCCAACCCTACCGATTTTGGCGGTAGGCTACCGCTTTTTGGACTTCCTACCGCCTACTGCTTTTGCATGGAAATCCTACCGCTTTTTGAAATTTAATCCCAAAATAAAAATGTACACATTGAAAACTGTGAAAGCGGGGCGAAATGACCTTTTCTTTTTTGCTCATCAAAGCAAAGTGCTATAAGATGAGGGTGCTAGTGCATTTGTATTCAACCAATTGGCGACGGCCAGACAGCCTATCGCTTTCGAGATTACAAATGTTGGCAAGTATGCAGTTTGTCAGTATTTTACGACGATCATCAACAATTCGTAGGTAGAAAAACAGTTAGCAACTTTTAAAAAATGGAAGTGTGAGGTATCCATTTTCGTTGTCGTATTCCGTACACTCCGTAATGTTGCGAAAACTCCCTATTTTTTTTCAAATTGAGACTTTATTGAACAAGTCTTCGTAAGTTTGATAGCTCCGATTATGTCTGATACTTTATTTAGCAGTAATCTAACGTAAAGTTTATGAAGGGCAGGTCAGCCTAATGATTGCTGTGGAACATTACCTTCGGTATACAGCATCAGTTTTGATTATTTTCAATTCACCTGTGTGAAAAATGTATTTGCTTTGAAATATTTATAGGTTATTTGCTTTTAAAACTTTTTTCTCTATTAACCGATAGCACAGTCAGTAAAGTTGGATGTTTTATCATTGAGTCAAGTGTTCATTTCCCAAATTATGCTATAAAAATTGTTTTAGAACATTACCTTCGGTATTCCTTATTCATTCTTTATTTTTTCGATCAGTATGAAAACAAGTTTGATTGATTGACAAGTTCATGATCAATTATTAACATCGTATCATTTGTATTCCCATTTAGACCTTTGACCTTTAAGGATGGATCAGCAGTAATTAGTACACTTGGGGATGTTAATCCCAGTGCTGCTAAATCTAATTACACCAACATTATTAACAATCAATCAATCGGTTATTTACACTATCTACATCAGCTGTATATTTAGTTTGCAGGAGTTTGACTTTTTATTGTATTAATTTTATCTGTCTGATGTGGTAATTTTAAAGTAATTATAACAGGTACAAGTGCGGATTCAAGCCAACCCGAACCATCCCCCTCCCCCCTTTTGGCTTGGACGAATATTGTTTGAACTTGGAAAAACTCATTGTTTGTAATAAATTATCTGAAAATTGACTCATAGATACCCAGGAAACGCATCTTGTTTGAAAATTGGCCTGGAGAGGATGCTAGACCCATAGAAACAATACAAAATTTGGCACTGGAACCCCCTCTATCCGGCATCGGGCCCTCTCAATCCAGTATAGTAACAATTCAGTATAGTTTATTCCACCAGTAGTGTAGCCATTAGAAGAAAAAAGTACATAAAATATTTGTAAAAACAAAATTTACCTTGATGAACTATGTACTGTTAAAACCAAAAAAGCATATTAATTAACCACAAAAATATATATTAGCTATAATATGTAGAGAAAGAAACTATAAACCCAAGGGACTTACAACTGTGCCTCCTGTTATTAGCATTATTAACCTCACCTTAAATAATTTGCAATACATACGCTTGCCACCAAGTTTCAACATAACATTACATTAAATTTAATACTCTAATATTTTTTCTAGGAATATTTTAACCTTGGCAATGAACGCTGTATCACATTAATCCTGACATTACTCCAACTGTCACTCTCTAAACAGTAAATCAATGCTCTATCTTATTCATGGATTAGTTTCTGAATGATTCAGTTGCAGCTTCCCTATTAACTTTTTTTTTCAAAGAGTCTAATAGATTTATGTAAAAGTGAATACTAATACATTACCTGAATGTCCATGCAAATATTAAAAATTA
>JAOTQE010039495.1:0-10029 GCA_025631205.1 Nesometra sesokonis
TTTACTAAGAGTTTTACACTAAAAAGTTACCAAAATTTTAGAGGCTTCCAGCCTTTTTATGGATTTTTGCTAATTTTTAGCATTATAATAATGCAAAGTAAGGGTAAATATTGTTTAAATATTATAATTTTGGGTGGAATGATCATCATTTATATATTTCTTCAAAATAAGCAAGTCATTTTCAAAATCAATTTTTTTGTCATTTTTTAGGTGACAATACAGCTTTAAAACTCCTTTTTAACGTTTTTTCAAACGTATCCTAAATAATGATTTCCATAGTTCTTTTAAAAGTCTCTTTCAGCTCTTGGATCTGCATATTATAGGTTTTTTATGCTTTCTGTAATTGTAAATATTTTATCCCTGATTTGAGTAACTTATATGATGCGAATAAGTGCATAGGTGCTTACCAAGCATTTACCACATTTTGATAGGTGCTTCTTGTAGTCATGGAGGTATTAAAATGGTTCTAATGGAGGGCTTATGAAGCAGTTTAAAATGAGGAAGTACTACTGTAAAGAAAAATTATGTAAATTGAGAGAGAGTCAATAAAACTGAGATATACTGACAATGACATAATTGATGAATATTTAGTTGGTAAAGTTTTTTTTAATTGAAGATGCTTATTAAATTAAAATTCACATTGAGTACAGTATTTCATTTGAATATTAAAGTTAGTACTGTACAACTATTGCTATAAATTGACTGTGCTATAGTATTTTGTGTTTGCCGCCCTCTGTTGTTAGTTATTATTTTGTAATGTCTGAAGGTTTTATGTGTCCTGAATAAATGATATAAATTGTAGATTCTGTAGGAAAATACAAAATGTTTATAATAAAAAAATTTCATTTCATAATTTGTCTACATTGCAAACAAAATTTGTTTATACTAGTTCTCCAATTGTTTAAGCATAAAATTCAAGTAATGCACATCTTAATAGAAATTAATATGAAAGGGTAATATTGCACAATTAGGCCCATTTTAATACCATGTTAGGACAAACTGAGGTTCCTAAAGGTAATATTTGTAAAACAATATTTTTTATATTTTATATATTACAAGTTAATGCCATTTTATATTGAAAGTTGGTATTACTTATAATCTAACGAACGATTGCAAATATATGTAATATAAATGGCTTTAATTTTACATGTGAAGATTGTTAAATAATATTTAAAGATGTGTAATTTCTAATTGATTTTTTTTATTTAAAGAAATGTATATATGACCATGAATAGAAATTAAAGATTAACTACACTAATTTTGCAATGTTAATGAGTGGGGGGAACCATCAAAAAGCGGGCAGCCTATATAATTTTGTTCAATTTGAGTGTAAAAACACATGATTTTTAAATACCTGTATACAAATTTCTATTTTCAAGTTCTTACCTTCGATATCAATTTAATATGAGCAATTTAATTTCAACCTTAATTTTGATGATCCACATAAATAGTATAGTAAAATCAGTGCATTTAAAAGCATTGTTAATATTTATTATTTCTATTATAAACAATAGATAATAATAATAATAATAATAATTATAACAATAATAATTTATTACTGTTATTGTTCTTACTCATCTTTATTCCACAGGTCAGTGTTTTTCATTAAATTGTAATATATTTATGTTTTATATGAAGGTTTATTAGTTTAATATTATTGAACTATGCATATTGAATGGCATGGATTCAGTGGTGGCCTTGCTATTTTGTTGTACACTAGTTTTGATTACTACGATTTTTATCTATAATTTATTTATATTGTTACATATTTATTTCTGTTCAATAACTAAATATGTATTAGCACATTGACTATTGCCACTCTTAATAGTTTATTCTATAATTCTTTGTGTGTATTTAAATCTTATATGCATTAAAATTTTCATACATTTTTCAGAAATTAGAATTTTGGTATTTATACTGTAATGCTAGAGACAAATAAACATGCCTATATATTATATGTGTTGTCCTTTGGGTGAATTTGAGTTCTGTCACTTAAGTTATTCCTTGGTTTCTACAGTATGTAGTTCTGTGTGTTTAAATAAAATAATTAAATAAAATATTGCCATGTATTTATTCAATGTATATTATATTATATATTATACCGGAACAAATAAAATAAACAAAATTTAATTTTGTGATTTATATGTATTTCTGTTCCATTGTGCAAGAATTGATGAAATGTAATATGTTGTTTTATTTTATGGTATAGGTGCAGCCAAGTTGTATGCATACTGGATTACAATTAACTTTCGAGAAGCCTACAACATGTATGCATGTAATGGTATCCTGTTTAATCATGAAAGCCCACGTAGAGGTTTGTAATGAATTAGATACAAATATTTATTGCTCTTTCAATTGTACATCTCTCAAATTAAACCTGTCCACTCCAAAACTTCTCATTAAGAATAATACCACTCCCAAGCATCCTAATGAGACTTAAAAAGCATATCAGAGCATCTAGATTTCAACCAGTAACCTTGAAAATTGTAGGCAAACACTTTAACAACCCAGCTACAGTGTCACTCCTTCTTATGGATGGTTCACATAGTTACTTAATTGCTGTCAACAGGCCTAGTATTGTGGTATATTTGATTACTGTCTGTAGGCCCAATGTATCATGATCCGGCAAGATATCCCGCTGTTGAAGGAAGTGACTTGTTGGGCACGTTCTTACCTATTGGGAACCAATTATTAGATATTACTTGAAACTATGTGATGAGCATGTTGTTATTAAAAAATATATCAATAGGTAATTTGTGTAATACAGCCAATAATGCATCTAATAGGCTGCAAGTTAGGCCTAGTCATATGGAAGAGTGTTGCCTACATGTGCATTTCAATATAATATTACTATAGAAGTACAATAAAATTGGCTGATCTTATCTTTATAGGCCTATTAACATTATCTTTTGGCAAAATTTTTTCTTTATTTAGTTCTTAGGCATTTGTAAATTTCTAAACAAACATACTAAATAAATCTATTAAAAATTAATGTAACTTAAAATTATTTAGTTTTAGCAATGCCTAAAATAGGCTAATTTATGTTTTTAAAAATAAAAGAATCACTTTTGTTTTTTTTTATTTTGTATGTGCATTTTTATTTGAAACATCTGATCCTGATCTGACAAAGGTTGTTGCTATTTCTAAAATATATTGTTATGTAAGTGAATTAACAAATCACATTTTAAGGATTACATTATAGAATAAATGTAATTACAAACTAAATAAGTATATTTTTAAGCAACAATAAAATGTTTATTAGTAGATTCAATTTATAATAATTTTAATTTAAGCTCATCCCCATATTTTATATTTTTTTATTATAATTTATTAATTTTGTGTGATTTAGTATGGTTTTAATTTGTGATGTTTATGTATAGTTTATGGTAAAGATGGATTTTATCTATTGATAAATAAATAAACAAAATTTTTATATACCAATATTATAGTAATTAATAATTAAATTAAGGTTTTCCAAATAAAGTAAAAATATAATAACCTGCAGGTAATAGAGAATACAGCTGCAATTAATACAAGAATTATTTCTAGTACTTACTAGATTAAATTTGTGTAGTAAGTGTTATTCAGTATATGCCAAGCTGTGTATACAGTAATATGTTAATTCAAGAGAAAAATATAATATCTGCCCTAAACCATGTTTTGATATGGAGTTAATACTCATGAGATTCTTGATTTCTTTCCAAAATTTTAATCCTTGTTTTTGCCTTACAGTTGATCTACAGTACTTGTTCATAAACTTCTCATTTACAAACCTTCTCTTTTACAAACATGCTCCAGCAATGATGACATTTATTAAAATAATAATTTATGAACTAATCAGCCAATAATGAAGTTAAAGTGGATAATGTTTTGTACATTTATTCAACTTCTAGTTCACTTGCATTGGTGATTTTTAGTAAGGTACAATAATAATGTGAAGTTCTTTTAGTATTGTTTTAAAGTTTTATATTTAATCAAACTGTCCAAGGAAAAAGATTGTCAATTTTATCTGTAATAATGGGATAAGTAAAGATTGATTTGGTTTGACTTAATATTCAAGAAAAAAACAACATCAAAATAACAAAACAAACATGAATGGTAACTGTGATTTTAAATTTGTTATGTCCCATCGCTATATAAAGACTTGATTTATAACAATTATTTCTTCCATTTAGGAGAAGTGTTTTGTCCCTGTTTATTGTGTTTGTTAACAGCATACAGGCCATAGTTTTTTATCAGAAACTCATGAAACTTAGTCACATGATCAATGGATACTAGATCTTGAGGTGATTAAATATTGGTGAAGATTCATAGTTGGTTGTTGATTTGAGGAACATTTTAAAGCGTAACTTTGTCTAGTTCTGCCATATTCACTTATGTAATTAAAATGTGTTGATAATTACTACAAGATTTATGTGTTAAATAGGTTATTATGATTCTTTTTTCCAAATCTTCTCATTAGAAAAAACATCAACATAGTCTATGTTTGGTAAGTGGATGGCTAAGCATGCATTCAGAGTTTGAACCTTGCTCTGCAAAACTCAGCTGGCATTGCTCAGATATCCCAGCTTATATTTGAAAAGTTGTTGTAAAAGTGGCTTTGTAAATAAAGTGCATGATACCATGTACTAGGTCCATGGTTTCAACGCATACTAAATATTGCAGATTTATTTAGCATGTAAAGATCCAGTGATGTTGGATAATAATGATATCAACATTAAGTACTGTCTTATCTCTGGAACAATTCTGTCTCCTGTCATTAGGTCATGGGTCAAGTTTTAATATTCATTCATATTATAAACAGATTTAAAGTGATTGTATTAAGAAAAGAACAGTATTGCAAACAATAAGTGTAATTAAATATAATAATGATAGTCATAATCACATATTTATATTGCACCAATTGATGAAAGGTATAGTGTACCCTTAAAGTTTGTTATAATGTGTCTTAAATTAATTTCTAAATTAATATAGATTCTTCTCATTGATTAATTTAAAAAGGCTTCAATGAAGCCATATTTATGTATATTTAGAATTTGGATGTAGATTAGTTTCATTTGAAGCAGTTAGATAATCAGGGCAATCAAATGCCTCTAAAAATAAATGAAATACTAAAAGAGCATATTGTACATCTTCTTGGATAGACTATATTTATTCTAATTATGTAAACAAATATGAATAATAATATAACAATTTATTTCAGTCAATGGTTTTGTCGTATCAAAATCAATATTTATAAACTAAAATAATGAATAAAACCAAACTAACAAATGCTTACACTAATTCAATGGTAGTAAACTAGTACTTTAACATGACAATGAAATGAGAGTAAAAGTATGATAAAATACATAATCATTACAAAATGGTTCATGTTCACATTTTTTAACCTAGTTTTCCCTGGTGTACTTATTCACACAACCCCAGTTATAGACAGATGAGGATTCAGTTAGGTAAAGTTTGGCATCATTTCATAAATGAATTGAAATGAAATAATTACATATGCAAAAATTACAATTATATAAAGTATTAAAGTTGTTTTAAATTATTTAAACTAGTAATTACAAATTATAACATTTTGTTAATTAAAGGTAATAAGTTTAATTGTACTTGATTACTATCTTTATAATCATCCTTTTATTATGTAGGTTAATTTATAAAAAGATGGAAACTGCTATTTTTTCCCTGCATTAAATAGTATAAAATTAGAGGTATAAATTTTGAACAACTCTAATTTCTATTTGAAATATACCTTTAACGTAAGAAGCATGAACTAAAAAAAAAATATGCTGCTAAGCAGGAGATGAGGTTGACTGAGGTATGACATTCAAACTGCCATTGTGAGTGAGAAGTTAAAGCTGTTGTTACTTCAATTTGACATATTTGTTCTCTGTCTTTATATTCTAAATTTGCAATTGATGCGGCATGAATCATCTAGACCTTTCAACAATTTCCCAAAAAATCTAAACATTAAGGTTGGTATTCTGAAAGTTAGTCCAGGACTAACCCTAGAACAGCAGTAGTTGATCCTGGACTATCCATAAACCTGGTTCCTCGGTAGACAAAATTTAGAATACTTTAATCCAGGGTTTATAACTGGACAAACATTAGAAACCTTTGAGAATATCATAGTCAGTTAGTCACAGATTAAATCTGAATTTAGAAGTCCTGGACTAAAGTTAGTCTGCTTTCGAGAATACCAGCCTAAATGTATTATTATTCATATGTAAGTGAATGAGATTTTACATTGTATTACACTCTGTAGGTCTCCAATGATTCTCCGGTGGTTGCTGGTTTGCCAGTGGTGGTTAGTAGGACCGTATTTTTGTGGTAATCCACAGATCTGAATTACCTTTTCTTTTTATATACAATTGAACCTCCCTGTGCGGACACCTCTTGTAAGCGGACATCTCTCATAACGAACACTTATTCAAAGACCTGTTTTTTCCTATCCAATCAGTGCATTTAGTACCTCTCATAATGCCTAGCTCACACCTTTGCGTTTTTAGTTGCGTATAGCTGTGTTAGCAGACCGCATCATTAACGCAGCACTCCGAGGCAAAATATTCTGTAGCAGTCACATTATTGCATTGTAGCTTGTGTAGATTTTGAAAAATCGCCTATGGTTGCATTTCACCTCGCAACCCCAACTCGCTTTTGCTCTTAACAGTACGATTCAATATGAGACGAGTGTTGCCCGCCACTGGTTTGTTGCTCGCTAGCATCTCGCACTATCTCGTTTTACTGCTCATCCACTCGCCTTTAACTCGAAAGCTGTTCGTTCTCGCTCGCTTCCCGCTCGTTCTGCTATGTGCCAGTTCGTTTTGCTGCGTACGAGGTCGTAGAGAGTTTCATTAACATATATTTTTTTTGTTATTTTGTCCTACCAGTCATACTCTCTGCGAATATAGATAACATCCATCGATTTTAGTGAACCATGGCTTTGCAATACACCTCTACTTTGGACTAATTTAAGGTTTTGGTTCATCTGGACGAAAAGGGGCCAATGACGGTATGTACAAGGGATATTGCACATCGACGAAGTCATATCTGGCCTCAAAGTTGTTGGATTCGATCTTGGACCGGCAGAATATATATCCATGGTCATTTAAACAAGTTGATAAGGGAACTAGAAGCTGAAAATCAAGAAGCATTCACAAACTTTTTAAGAATATGTTCTGCAATGGTTAAAGACCTAGAAAAAGGCTGCGTTGGCCTGCGTTAAGCAACTCGGTGTCGCTCGTCCTTGCTCGCATTATCTGGTTGCCACTCGTCTTAGCTCGCATGGATTTTGATCTTGCTTTCAGTTGCGGATGTTTGAAAAAATTTCAAACTAGCGAGCTAGAACGCAAAGCCTCTGCGCTAGTCTGCCTATTGATCTCGTATTAGCTCGTTTCATTGGGTAGTGCTGCGTTAGGCTGCGTAAGGTTACGTTGGGACAATACGCAGCCGAAGGCATTTTCAAATGAAAAGGTGTGAGCTAGGCTTTAGCAGACACCTCCTGTAAGCGAATGTGGACACTTTTGCCTTGAAATAGATTTTTTGTTTGTTAATTTACCGCCCATAAGCTGACATCCCGGAATATTTAGTGATTTTTTTATAAAACGAATACCAATTACTGAACGTAAGTGGACACTTTTACCAGACCCAAAGGTGTCCGCTTACGGGAGGTTCAACTGTAATATTTAGCAAATGTATTTTACCAGATTTTCTCCATATGTAAACTTACTTGCTTTAAAATGCAATGTTCAATGTACATGATCAGACTTGTGTAAGTCAAATCCAAAGTGAAATTGAAAAAAAAATAGCTTTGAATATATTTGACATACAGATTGTAAATTAATGGTAAACACCAAGTTTGGTATGAAAAATTAAAACTGTATTTGTCTGAATATATTATACATAAAAAATGATGGTAAGTATACTTTATTATTAAACTAAGTGAGCATTAAAAGGTAATTATTTTTTGAAAATGTAGTAATACCTTAATTAAAATCATTTAAATATCAGACTTTCAATAATACCAAATCTACCAGTAACAAAAAGTGATAGAAAGCGTTGACTTTGCTACTGTTAATTAATTTTCTGTTATTACAATTGTTCATATTGCCTTTACTCTACCATTAAGTCTATGCTACAAATTTTAATTTAATAGATTTGAATGAAGGGAATGTTTTAATAATATATTTTGTTCATTCATTTAGAATGTTGAAAGTCACAAATGAGAAAATCAACTAGCCAGTGTAATACATTAGATCAGGTTAATTATTTAAAAAAATTAATATTAAGTGTTTAATTGCAATATACAGACTTTGCTACCACTGACATAAAATGAAAGAAAAAGATAACATTGTAAAATAAATGAAAAAGAAAAAGCATGTAATAATAATGGAAATTATTGTACATTTTAATAATTCATTCCATACTTCTGTTAAAAAGAATTGGAACTATTCATCAGATCAAAATTTGACTTTTTTTTCAAATTGGGACAATAGTAAATTATAATGTGTTGTAATTTGATGATTATTATTTTATCAAGAAGAAAATTAAAGATATACTAGCATTAGATTTAATAATGCCAATTAAATATTTTATTTTATGCTATATAATGATAAAATTTAAGTTAGAGTAAGAATTTAAAAACAAAACAATAATATTAACCATTACAGCAACTTGCCCTCCAGCAGGTTTTGTCACCAACGTGCGTGTGCCAATTTTTTTGGCTCCAATTTGTGCCACGCGCTATTCTCACATGAATAATGAGTTTGTTGAATTGATCTATTTTCATAAGGACTTAGTACCTAACAAGCCTGTTGTTTTCTTAGCAAAGAATTTGATTTACGTTTACAGTGCTAATATCGGTCCGTCATTGATTTTGACAACAGGGGGAGAGGAATATTCACGGATATTGACTGCATATACAAGCTATTCACTTCTACTAATCTGTCTTTTGTCTTGCTGTCAGTTACACTCATAAAGGGAACACCTATTAAAGTCATTGTCTAAATATGTAAACTGCACTAACTTTAACTTTAATACTCAAGTCAAGGTTTAATATGAAATGAAATCCTCTTGGGTTACAATCCCTTAACTTGAACTTATAAATTCAATGTAAATTTATTTAACCAATAACATAATTGCCAAATTATGATATAAAAAGAATTAGAAGTATTATAAATAAATAATTTGTTCGATTCAGGTCAAGAAATGAAAGAAATTTTAAGCATAAAAATAATTACAAAAAAAGTGTGCTTGGTTGAATGTTGTTTTAATAATTTTTGGTGACAGAATATTTTGTTTGAACAATTCGTCTTTATTTAAAAAAAGACTGACTGACATCTATTTGATTTGGAAAAAAGTTCAATGGATTCATCAGCTTATATCAGCGTGCTTCAGCACTACTTCAGCCCTTAACTTTTACCAAGCTTACATGTAACTTATTCAACATATCCCATCGTATTCACCAACATTATCGTACCTTTGGCATACATTGCCTAATTCATTAAGGTGTAACAGGGCTATTTCTAAATCATTAGTAACGTTACTCTTTTTTTCAGTGAATGCTATTTAAAATAAGAAGTATTATTTGCATTTGTGTACTCTGGATGCTTATATATTACATCAAAACTACATACACAATTTCTACAACTTCATTTTGCGAAATAAAAATAACAGAATTTAACCTAAATGAAAATGTTCCTAATTTAATATACCAAAATCTTCTCTCAATATAATATAGAATAATTAAATGTATTTTCAAATATATTTTATTCATATTGCATATTTGTTATTTTTTTAGGAGAAACATTTGTAACAAGGAAGATCACAAGAGCTGTTGCTAAGATACATATGAACTTAGGAGTAGATGTCCACCTTGGAAATCTTGATGCTCAGAGGGACTGGGGACATGCTAGGGACTATGTTGAGGTAAATGTTGATACACAGAGGGACTGGAGACATGCTAGGGACTATGTTGAGGTAAATGTTGATACACAGAGGGACTGGGGACATGCTAGGGACTATGTTGAGGTA
>JAOTQE010039506.1:0-10028 GCA_025631205.1 Nesometra sesokonis
CCAAGTACATCAGTGTTATTTTTTATTAAATATTTTTCAATTTCATAAAACCGTGCTTTTGTTAATCTATTTACATTGATTGTTTATTTACATAGATTTTTAGTTAGTTTAGTTTATTTACATAGATTGTTTAGTTAATCATGTCGATTTTAAAGTTTACGTTTTATATCAAATCATTTTGCAATACACTATCATGCTACTAAACATTATACCCTTTAATTGGGGCAGTCGAGCGCGCGACGTGGGCGCACACAAAACCGGCTAACCAAACGTTCCTTTCATTAGGCAGCAGCTGATGGTTAATAAGGCTGAGATTTCTTTGAAGAAATCCTACATGTTTTAAGTAGAATAATTTAATTGCAATAAGTATTAATGTAATTTTATTAAGAGGATACCGCATCATCAGTACAAAATGTATGCTACGAAATACACGGCTAAATGTATTGATATTAATAAGTCTCACTTGAATGAAATTATTAACGTCAGAGTATGTGTCTGTTTTTCTAATTGTTCTGTTATATTTCTATTTTAGATTACAACAGTTGTACTTATATATACTGGTCGGGACATTATGGAAAGTGCGTATTCTAAAGATAGAGAGGAAAACAAAAATGTTTGGTAATCGAAATAATATTTGTCTTATCCTTCTAACAATTCGTAATTAACCACATGAAGAAACACAAATTGTTACGCGCGCGTAGAGGAGGAGCGCGTAGAGGCACACTGCGAATGATCGTCTTGTTTACCACTGCACGCGTGCGTTTGTGTATCCTCATGACGCGCACATTTTATTATTTTTTTATTTAATCGTCGAAGATCATCCAAGTTCTTAATTGGATCCTCATTTTTTTTTAAGCACCGCGTCATCATATAACTAATCAATATGCATATGACTGACTACGTCATGAGAGCTATACATTGCGATTAGTTAAGAGAAATGTAAAAAAAAATACGCACCAGATCACAAGATCTATAGCCTTCTATTAAAACTATGCTGAAAGTGGTGACGTATGTATACACACAAATCGGGATTTTCTCAGCGACTTGTTCTTATCTATTGTAATATTCGGAATATTATTTTAATACACTTTTCTATGTTCAAGTTTATCTTACGTGTTTCTTCTTCAGAAAAAGCGAGGTTTAGCAACTTTACGAAATATGATAATGACAACGAATAATTCACACTTACATTTTTAAAAGTTGATAAATATGTTCAAAAACATATCCAATTTTCTGAATACTAATAATAATAATCGTCACAAAATACTGATAAACTATGATAGATATTCAATTAAAATAAAAATGTATGTATCAAAAATGTTACAAGAATTTATGACGTTTTACTTTCGTATTTCGTGAAGTTGAGAAACCTCCCTTTTATTATTTACAATATATAATTTGTTTAAAACCGGGGACACACTGCGTCGTGCGACGGTACGGTCGCACGACTAAACCATCGCTTCTTGTGTGTGTGGTTTTCAGACGTGAAGACGGTCTTTTACTTGTCGGCCGAAGGGTTTTTAGTGATTCAACAGAGAAATCACTAAAAAACCGTCTGCTGATAAGTATAATACCGTCTTCGCGTATGGAAACCTCACACACACTGGGAGCGACGGTTTAGTCGTACTACCGTTGCACGACGCAGTGATTGCCCGGATTAACATGTTGTTATTATTACAGGAACCATTGTAAAGGATGTTGGGTTCAAATAACGTTAATGGTAATTGCATGGGGTTTTGCATTATGTAGTCTTCAAATTTATGGCCTCGTTGTACAAATACTTTTCGCCATGTTCGATATTTTACAGGTAAAAATGCTGCTTATTCTTATATTTTCATTATTCTATTGATAAATTAGAAACTTCTATGAAGGATTGCGCGTGCGCAATTTCTACATAGCAACAGCGTTAGGACGTAACACGATTTGATTGGCTGGATTACAGCATAGTAGGCGCGTAAATGAAACTGTACTTTGGGCTATGTATTCTGTGAAAGTTTACCATCTAGCCGTAAATAATAAATCTATGGGAAGCTCCTATTTGTTAATCATTACACCCCTGCGTTTTCTTCACATGCCTATTCTATACGCGCGCCTAAAGTTGATGTGTATTCCTGGTGGTACTGAGGAAATGTACACAGATTAGAATTATTGGGTGGAAGTTTCGTATTCACTTTCTTCAGTACAGAAAAAAAAGTAGTATATTCGGTTGCTTCTTATTTGAAAAGTAGGCCTAAATTATGTTCATAATGTCAGAGGCCCGCATCCATAAACGGAAAACATAAACATATATATAAAAAAATGTTCGAACAAAATGCCGTTAACTTCATTTGCTGTAATTGGCCCACAAAAGCCATTTTGAAAGATAAAATGTTTTGTTTTATATTTAGACCTATGTTTTTGTTTAATTGCAGGGTGCGTTTTTCTTTATGTTCTTCTGCATGATGAACGCGGAAGTGTCACGCGCAATAAAAGATCATCGTATGTCTCTTACTAAAGTTAGCGTCAAGTCTCCAAAATTGGCGCGCTCATCAAAATACAGTATATACCGGCGCTATGTGCCACCTGGTGTAGGTAGCAGTTCAGAGCCTGATCCTTCAGAGTCGTATTCGAGTAAAAGCGATGAGTTCAGGGGAAGACGGCCGATTCGCAGGCAGAAATTTCGGCCGATAGATGACTCTTCGCCAGAAAAAGGGCCTAGCAGTGACGATACGTCGAGTTCTCCAATTAAGCACGTGATGTTGAATATGCCTGATTGTCCTTATGGTGAAAACACACAACTTTTAGAAACTAATCAACCTGTAAAACAAACTGATATACCAAAGAAGAGAAGAGGACTACGTATCAAATTTGTAAGTATTAAGCATTAGTGTATTTAGGAAAGAATCTTGTAACATATTATTTCCTTCCGCCAGTTGACGCTCTTCAACGTTAGGCCGACTTATAGAAGCAATGTTTTGTGATGCTAGACGCTTTAAAAGTCGACTTTCTGAAACGGAAGATGATACGAGAACAAAATCTGGTCTATGTATAACGTTGTTTTTCCCAGCTCTCATGTTAAATGTATCCTGCAGTGGTCATTGTTAATACGAATAGGTGAGTTTGAGTCCTAATCCCACCAAAAACAACGATTGTGTTCACTTTATTCGATCTGAAACATAGATTCGATTCCAACAATTGATTATTGATTTTCCTTTTGATAGTTTCCTCTAACTTGATGATGAAACGTGAATCAAAATCTTTTTTATGTTTTATAATATCTTTTATTTTTATCATGTTCTTTCTGTATGGAATAAAATTAAATTAAATGAAAGACCAATGGTATTGTGCATGTCATTGTTAGATCTAAAGGCATGGGTTCGAGTCCCAACCCGAGAACGTAAATGTTGTGAATTTTGGAGTTAGCCAAATTCTACCTAGTCAATTTTCATTAGGTATAACATCCAATAAATAAATTTGGAATTGTCGAAAAATACTAAAAATGTAAAACATGAACACTGAATTTACTACCATATTTCAACATTTTAAGACGTTCGTCATTTTAAACAATGTAACACAACTTTCTTTTTATAATACTAATGAATCATGCTATAACACAAGGCGACCAACCTTGTGTCTGCAAAAGGCTCCTAATTCGATGAAGGGTTTGCAGTGAAACTTGGCACAGGTTTAGAGGTCATTTGTACAGTTTTTTTTACGAACTTTATGTCACCAAATTTGCGCGCTAGTAAATTACTATGCCCGACAAATCGGAAACATTTATCTACAGCACAAAGCGATTGGTCACATCGGTTGTGACCTCGTTTCCTAGACCAATAGCAGACACCGTACTATACCCTAAACAAAATCAACAGAGGGCGCCATTCATCTTGTCAAACTTCCTCCCACCAGCATTACAATTTGCGAAATGCTGTTTTCCATCCGTCGTAGACAAGTAATTGTAGCTAGTAAATGGAAATATAATAGTCTGATGACAATCTTGTTACTTTATATCTTTCAGGAATCACTAGATAGTAATGCTGATTGTAGAACTGAAGTAAAGCCAAAAACACACCTTTCTCCATTAAATCAACAAGCACCAAAGATTGAGATAAGCGGAGGCTTAGAGCAACAAACTGAAATAGTAACGACGGTCTAAATGCCTTTGTAACGCGTCGTGAAGAAAGTCTTTTCTGTGACACCAATACAGACAGGAATGCTTGAATGCAGGAATTGTTGCTTCCATATTCATTAGGTTGATTATTCACGACGTTTTTAATACATCACATTCCGGATTGTAAAGTACATTGTTTCAGTTTGTATGTTTCTGAAATATCATGGTAACTAATAAGGCTCGAAGGAACTGGCGAACCAGTTGACGAGTTTATGTAGCAGGCCTATTCGACGAACGACTCATTTTGAAGGCTAATAATATACTATGTGGACACAGCGTCGGTGTTCTGTTATGAATGAACTAAATTTTCTGAATGGATATATTTTATGTGTACACTTTTTGAAATATGTAATATTTAAGACTTTATAAACTATTACATTACAATGGCACTTTGCTAATTCTACATGAGACTTTTTGAAGATAAACATATTATTTTAACAAAGCCTACCTCTTCTTTTATCCTAACCATATTTCAAATGTCAATATTTTGTTTGACTTTTTAATCATCTGTTGCTAAATTCTTTTTACATCACAGTCATGTTTAACATTTTAGTATTTTACATGCGATAAAGGCATAGCTTGAGTTTCACGATATTATGTAACCTGACATCAAGTGCACCTAATAAAACTGTCTAACGGTTCTAACTCACCGTAAAACCCATCTGAAATGTGACAGAGACAGACCAAGAAAAACGTAATTCACAAAGCTAGTTTTCCACAATAGGCAGAAACAAGAAACTGTTACTTTTTCCAAAATTTTGTGTATCGCAAAAACGTAAAGTTTAAGCATTCCATTTATATATTATCTTAACAAATTTCAGATGATCAAGAGATGTTTAAAAATGAGACCAGTCATGGCAAAACCACTAAGTTGTCGCACATGAAGTTTTTGAGAAATAAGCAAATAAACAATAGAAAAAATAAACAAATAAAAGGAAATGTGTGTATATATTTTGTCCAAGAATTCAGTTCTAGATATCCGATTTTGATGATTGAACCCTCATTTTAAAGCTTGCGAAAACTATAATATAGATGTAACAATAACTCAATTTTTAATTTTCCTACAACTTAGTGGTTTTGCTGTGTCCCACCTCAAATCCAATTTAAAATGACATTTCTTAGTCACCGTAATACTGATAACCAATATTATATGCAGTTTTCTCAAAATTTACATTTTAAATATTCGCATTTGATTGTTCATAGCTTTTCAACGAAACATCGTATGAAACTGAAACTGATTTTCTTCCATGTTAAATATAATAATTTGTTTCATAATTCAGAAATAACTCAATTTTTTATTTACGATTTATGCATCCCTTGTCTTGTCTCTGCCACAAATGTCTTGACACTGTTCAGTTGTCTTTGTATACGTATGTTCGAGTATAGGAGGGAGATGATTAGGGCTTAACAAAATATATTTCTTAAACATAAGTAAATTAATTTCAACATTTTATTTTATTTTTCAAGTAACAAATATCTTTTTATGTTATAGGATATTGATATTTATGAACTTATGAAAATCAATTTCAAATTCAACCAGATGTAGGCCTACACTTATTTATTATTACAGTGGTAATGTGATGACTACTTTTTCTAAAAGGCTAGTACCAAAGTTTTTCAAATGTCTTTTTTAAGTGGAATCCTTTTGCTATATTTCCACAGATTGTATTGTGTTAAAACTCAAACATTATTATTGTTATTTCATCGTACAAACCGTCATAGGAGAACTTGACTGAAAATGTTTATCTGGTTTGAAGAAACTATTAGGATAAATTATAATTTTGACAAAAAAAAACAAAAATTATAACTGACCATGCCGTTAGGCAACCGCCAAATACCGGAGAGCGGGTTGCTTTACAACAAAAGCCGTCAATCTGATGAAATCCTTCATTGAAGAGGTTGAAACCGTCAGTCAGTTTAGTCAAATTATTTGGTTTGTCAAATATTAAAATGTATACTATCCTTTAAAAGATACTACATTGTGTTGAATAGAAAACTATATAAACTCAGTCGAAACTTTTCAAATTTCCTTTTGACATAAAACTTGGAAATGCCCAATGGCGGATACATGGCGATTTCACGGTGTGTCGTCGAAACCCTCAAAATGTTTGATACCAACAATAATAGGGTCGCCACTATAAGTATGCAGCCGGCAGCGAAACCGTAACAAACAACGTAAAACTGGCAAAATTGTCGCCAAACAGGGCAAGACGTTACCTAGAAGGTGTTTCGGTTCGTCAAAAATTGGACCGTACCCTGGTTTGCGAAAGATGACATTGTTATATTGTCATTATATTTTGATGTACTGATGTGATATCATCGTGATAGGCCCTCTCAGTTTAACTAGCACGTTTTGTTTTTGTTTTATTCTATGATGATATATTTCTATCATTTTATTTCTCTGTAATTTCATCATCTAGTGCTATGAATAATTCTGCGGAACACGGCCATTATAAAAATGTAGCATTCTAAGTGTAGATATGTAAAAAATTAATTATAATATGAAAACACCTACTTTATAATCACCATTGGTATGGTATTCGATATTTAAAACCCAAATTAGTTGCTTAGGATATTTTATCAATTATGGATTCCATGTACATTTTTTGTAGTTAAACAACTCTTTAAAATAAATTGGTATTTTTATACGTCATGTTTAGTTTAAGAAATACTATTCGAAGTAAACGTTGAGTGTATCTACTAGAAAAAAAAATATTCGACAACATTATTATTGTAATATTTGTGAACCTTTATTTTATTTTGATTTATACGGTTGTATATAAATTTCTTTTTCCACGTGGAAATGTATGTGTTAAGGTCCATTGTTGGTTTTGTGATAATTTTATTGAAAATCTTCCCGATCCAAAATGTTGTCCAAATCAGCATGTTTATGAGTATAAAGATCGTACTGTGTTTTTTTTTCTTTATGTTTCCGTTAACTTTATTCTTTCTAAAAATGCACATAGGCCAACTGTACTGTGAAGTCTTTGGTTAAATTTTACAACCCCTCTGACTCCCGTTCCGGGACGTATATACCATTGTTTGTTTTTAATATAATTTTAATACCATTTATATCTAATCTCCTCAAGTAATTTGCGGTACATCTTAGAGTCAGAGATTAAAAAATGCCAAGTAAAAGCTAAATGCTGAGTTTTTGTAGGAAACTAAATAAACATGTGCTGTAGTAGAAAAAGCAATATTTGGGGAAAGTTGGGAATTGCAGACGAGGCAAGTGTCTCGTGCAATAATACGGTCCTGAATCTCCAATACCGCCACCTTGTCAATGTCTATGCGCATGTGTTGTGCTGTTCTTATCACGTTATGTCTAAAACCTTAATGTTGTATTCTGTTTCTCGTTTCTGTTTTTTATATATGTAATCTATAGTACATGTATGAAAATTAGTCACCGTTGTAAATATCCAGTCTTTCATTGGGAACTAGGTTAAAATCATTCTGGGGCTTATATGCCTTTTTCCAGACATTTTATTTGATGCATCCTTTGAATAATATGAACTTGGAACTTGTTAGCGCATTAGTGTGAAGACATCATTGAGGAAATAACTTTCTCATAGCTTATCCCAGAGCCTCAAAGACTCCATGGTGGTTATGGTGTGTTCTGCATTACGGCCTTATCGCCCGGACTCAAGGGAAACAAATTTTAACCATGAATTTAGAATACTCATGTGTTCTCTGATTTATCACATTCTTATGAAGTATTATATTAACTACATTTTCCTATGCAGATAATAAGATATAAAGTAAACAAGAAGTTTATTTGATGAACAATTGAGTATTTAATGGCCTATTCAATGATTAAACCCACGCAAAACAATTATTTTATGATAAAGGTCTATAGCCTTGGGAAATTTGTACACAAGGTTTAGGTCAGTACCGTATAGTTCATCTGTGGACCCAGATTTGATGGAGTCAGGACATTTAAACCCTCGACGGAGGTTCTCTGACAAGCAAAAAAGTCATTTTCCCTATTTAATTTTATGTGCCTCAGAAAATCTGGGTGTGTCCCCGATTTATGGTAAGCAAAATGATAGTTTCTGTCATCATTTGTTTGTAGATTTATGCCGATTAAAATAATGTGTTCAAAGCTGAAGGGTGGGATTGGTCAGGACCCCACTCCACCCAATTTTGCTACTTGTATGGTTCTTAGCTCCACAAAATCTTCAGAAATTTAGCTTCCTCAAATTTGGAACCCTGATAGGCCTGCAGTTTATGTTATGTGCTGTTGAAAGAAACCTGAATAAACAATTATGTTCAAAGATGTATTGTTGCCAATATCATTTGGGTATTTAAAAAAATATAATTTTTAACCATTTGTTTGTATTAACCGTATACCATTGACTATATCTTTTGTAAATAACCGTTTATTCAGATTTACTCTTACTGTTAGAGTGAACAAAACAAAACATTTATACAAATTGAAAAGTTACATGGTCATTGCTCCCAAAATCGCTAAAAGTATTGCGTTTCCGTATGTTTGGTTTACTTAGATATTTACTTACTTCAGGGTATACCAGTCCATTGTTGGACATGTCACCTCCTCTGGGTGTTTCCATAATATTCTGTTTGATGTTTCTTTGTACCAGCTATCTTCATAATCCTTCATGTCGTCACTCCATGTCTGCCTTGGTTTTCCTCGTTTTTTTTTACCTTCTCTGGTTTTCCACTCAGTAATTTTCTTTGACCATCTGTTGTCTGTTTTTATTAACATGGTCTGTCCAACTCCACATCATTTTTTAAAACATCTTTCATGACATCACTAACCCATGTCTTAATTGCTGCGCATGGTACCTTATCTAAGATATGTATGTTTAACAGTATAATAGTGATTACAGTCTACTTCATTATGTACACATCCTTGGTCTATGCTAAGGTGTATGTAAATGACGAATTTCGTAATTGATGTGTTTTGATAAAACTAACATAAAAAGAATTGCAGAACATGTTTGCCTTTATGTGTTAGAACTTGCTTTTAACTGAGCTAGGAGAAAAAATACAAAGATAAAAGCAATATTACCAAATTATGTAATCAGTCATTTATAAAAATCACTTTAATGGCTAACAAGTGTTGGCATAATGCATAATAGAATGTTTGTAAATGAGAAATTTATAAATTAGGTCAATTCATAGATGTATTACTTAACTTCTAGACAGTGAACTTCTATAGAATACATAACCCCAAAGTGCAATCTTATGGAGGGGCCATACTATTGACTAATATGTTCGGAATCCAACCAATCAAATTGTGTTCCGTTTTAGCCAGGTTTTAGCACATGTTGCTAAGATGAAATTGCGCCACCAATTTCATATAAAAGTTTAAAATTTATCAATAAATTGAAGTAAATTTAATCCAAATATAAAGACATTTACAACATAAAATAAATGGAACATGTAAATAAATATTTTATAAAAAACAACAATGTTAAAATAAAATAATTATTTAACTTTAAAATTTGTGACGAAGTCTGACGACCATCAATAGTAGGCGCCTACATGGAATTGCAATTCTACAGTGTAAAGTTTACTATCTAGCCATAATAAATATATGGATGGATTGTTCTGCTTTTCTCGTTTTGATGATACAGAGCAAAATGTTACAAGGCACACACTCCATTAGAATTGTACACGATAGTGTAAAATGGTTTGATAAATTTACAATCCAAAATGAACGTTCCAATGTATTTTAAAAAGCTATAGGTGCATCCCTTCTATCTTATTTGCCAATTGTTATAACTGTTTTGTGTATTAAAAGAACACGACTTTTTAAATGTCCGTTGTTTCTTTTTTAATTCACCTTACTCTCTAACTTACATTACAATGCAAAAGTCCACATAATTATATAATAATATTATATTAATATATA
>JAOTQE010039517.1:0-10028 GCA_025631205.1 Nesometra sesokonis
AAAAAAATCCATGAGGCTCCAAAAATCGATGAGGGCGTGGACGAGAAACTAGTAATTAATTTTACTTTGCCTAATATTAATATTATCCACAATATATTCCAGTCTAATGAATTTCCTGTCTTCTTTGAAATGCTATTATTTCAGATTTCCTTTTACCAAATTTTAAAACCAATTTTGTTATCCCAGGGATTATTTTTACCATGTCAATAACAACCACAATAGGTCAGATGTTTGTGGTTTATGAAACCTAAATCTTGTTTCTATTGTATGTTGTTTTTGCTAACACAATGCTTTAATAATTGGGTTTTGTTAATAGGAATACCAGCACAAATTTGTCTTGTTTTTACTTATTTTAAATATAATTAAGGTGTAAGCTTGCAGTGCACTGATGGTAAGATTTTAAGCTTCCAAAGTTTTGAGTTCTAGCCCAAAAGCATGTTCGTTATCTGCCATTGCTTTCCTTCACCAAGGAGTGTTGCAGTGGGTACAGTTGAACCTCTCGTAAGCGGACATCCTCGGGTCTGGGAAAAGTGCCCGCTTACAGGTGGTGTCTGCTTACGAGAAACGAGAAATTTCGCCGATAGAGGGCCGAAGTTGTAAAATTACGTATAAGCCCTTATATCCGCTTACGAGAGCTGTCCGCAAAGAAAAGTTTGAATGTCAATGCTGATTTTTATATCATGCAGCAAAAAGACCATGCCAATGATTATGGTAATAATAATGTGCGAGCGCAATGAGATTATATTTTGAGCCTACACATTATTTAAATTATATATTTTCTGTTTAATTTGGATGTTTTTATCATCACTTCACAAAATACAAAGAACTGCACTCTATCACGGTTATGCTATCCAGGTGTATATCCAGGAATCTTAAGCACTTTCCCACACAAAATACGCAATGTTACCACCACCATGCCAGCATTATTGCCAGTCTAAACACTTTCACACAGAAGGTCAAATTTTGGTAATATGACGGTTTTCTGCGTGAAAGGGTTCCAAGCGAATTTAAGCATAAAATTGGCAGTTTTAATAATAGACGTTCCCAACTTTAAATTTTAGTTATGCTTCACTACGTAAGCAGGCATTACACTGTGGAACCTATCATACACATCCGGCCAGCATTTTCGCAAATTACCACAATATTCCCAGTTTATAGTTTTGTGTAAAAGGTTTTTGGGTTTATTTGAGGTTCTTGGTGGGATTATTAGTTTTATGATAACACCATGCAATTCTCCTTGTTTTGGAAAGAGGGTCGAAATACAAGTTAACAGTGTACCGTCTTTCGGATTAGATGTTAAGCCATTGGTCCCATGTACAACATGACTCATGTGTGCCTTAAAAAACGGAGTGCACTCTTCAGGAAAGAGTAGGGGACTGTCTTATTTACTGCCCAATAACCACAAGAAGGACTCCACTGGAATTAAGTACACTTCAGACTTCGTGGGTTATCCTTGGTGTTCCCACAACACCAAATAAATGGAATCAAATCAATTCAGCTTGGCCTTTATTTGGGTTTAATTAAGATAACCAAAACATTGGCATTGATTAAGCAGTGATTAAGTTCCTAAAATTAGCAAATAATGACCATAGGCAATGGTAATGATTAAAAAGATTAAAAAGTACAGTACATAGCAGTACTTAATTCAAGGTATAATTGCTCACGAATAATAGAATAACTTAGAAAAACCTGGGGGTGTTTATTTTTGATAATTCTAAAAAATTTTAACTTGCCAATGTAGATTGCTACCAAACAATAACAAAACAAAAACAACAATAATAATAGTATTCAAGCTCGCCATGAGACCCCACGAAGGAAGGAATTTGAATGGAAAAGTTTGTAAATCAGAAAGTTTTGTATTAAATGGGAATTTGTAATTGTTAATTAGAAGGTACATGAAAAATAAATAAGCAAGGCCTACAAAACGTTTATTATTTGTTAAACATGTTGTATGAACTGAAGGAAAGCAAAAACAAAAGTATCCGCAACAACAAATTATTGATTGCATCATCCATTATTAATGACATCATTGGCTGAACAATGTTTGTAAAAGGTTTGTAAATGAGAAGTTTGTAATTGAGGCCAACTGTGGTTTTGGATATCAGTTTAATAAGACTTGGTTTTTAATGATTTCCTGAGGAAAGCACAAATAAAGTTAGGATTTAAATTCCACATCAATTAAAACAATCTCTGTTCCATTTAGATTACAGTTTTTCCTACTAGTAGTAGGCACTTCCATAGAATTGCAATTTGGGGCTATGTATTCTATGGAAGTTCATTATCTAGACGTTAAAATAATACATCTATGGACTTCACCATCAATCTTGAGAGTTACCAATGATGCTTGGAACTTGTATGATTTTTAAAGATATTTTGCGGTCTTTGAGTATTAGATTTAAACACCTTCTAATTACAGTTCAACCTCCCGTAAGCAGACACCCTTGGGTCCGGGAAAAGTGTCCGCTTACGGGAGGTGTCCGCTTATGAGAATTTCGACCGATAGAGGGCCAAAGTTGTAAAATTATGTATATGTCCTTTTTTGTCTCATATTTCACGGCAACAGAAATTGCCTCTTAAATTTCTAGACACCGCATTTTATACTTTATTATATATGGTTTTTCATTTTTAAGATTGGTTCAGTAATATGATTTTCAGTCAATACAGTATAATGACGATTTTGTAAACAATTTGTATTCGTTGTACAGAAAAATCACTAAATTTTCCAGGGTGTCTGCTTATGGGAGGTAAATTAACATACAAAAAATCTGAATTTTAAGACAAAAAGTGTCCGCATCCGCTTACGGGAGGTGTCCGCTTACGAGAGGTACCAAATGCATTGATTAGATAGGAAGAACAAACGGGTCTTTGAATTAGTGTCTGTTATGGGAGGTGTCCGCTTACGGGAGGTGTCCGCACAGGGAGATTCAACTGTATTAAAAATACCTGGCATCAGGTCAACCATGGTGGACTTTTTCCATGATGCTTGCCTATGAAGCTGGGGAGAAAACTGGTTTACAAGATGTGCTAGATGGTCATCTATAAAATGACCTAACTTTCAACAGGCATCCAATTTGGGCTTTCTAGGGCCATGTCCATTTGGCCTCTGATTTTACATAATTTTGAGAGGCACCAAGGCAATCTGTAAGGGCAATTTAGCCAAAGTTTTAAAATAAATAGAAAACAAGGCAAAGTAATCGTAAACGAGTACACCCTCGCCTATGTTTTGAAGGAGGTTTTTTCCCTCCTGTGTTTGTTAGTTTGTGTGTTCATTTGCGAACAGCCTAAAGCCAGTTTTTACACTTTTCCTACTTTCACTGTGATAGGGAGGTATCAGACACACAGAATAAACATACTAAATGCTCTATTCAGGGTCAAGGAAGGTTATGTTTGGTATTTTAATGGCAATAGCTAACAGATAGTACCAGAGTATATCAGGTCTGTTTAGTATCTAGCCTACTGTATTTTTTGTCACTTAAGAGAGGGCAGTAGACACAAAATCATATAGATTAGAATCCAGAATTCATGTGGTAAGTCGGGCCAGCATCAAACCTCAGGAGGACCTAGATACGGTTGGTTCTGATATTGTTTGAAAATTCGAAGAAAATCGGCCCAATAGTTTTTCAGATATGGATGCAGACAGAAGACACACACACAGACAGACAGACCATACGCAGCTCACTGCAATACCCTCTCCCCACTTCAGTGGGGCGAGGGTAATTACCCTATTCTTACCTATAATCTAGGCCTAGTTCAATATTACTAAGGGAAGTCTACCAGGTCAATTAGGTAGTATTGCATAATTGGAACTACATTGTTTGGATTAAATAACTTGTTAATAACAAGGCAGCAAGGCCAAGATGGCCTTAACTGACACATATTTTCAAGGGAATATGCCACCTGGGAGTGCACTGAAAGTGTTTTGTGGTGGCCGCAGTCAAATTCCAAGCCCTGTATCTATATGGTAACCATTCCCCTTTTTTAATCCAGGGAGTTATCCTTGCTTGCAGAGAGACACTGATTCTGTAGGTAACTTCCTACATTTTAATATTTTTGTTATTTATTTATTCTTTTTGTTTTGATTCAATTTTGTGTTTATGATTTGCGTCTGAATAGACAATGGCCCACTTTTTTCGGTGCCGATGTAAATTGTATCAATATTTTCAATTAACTGTTTATGAACAATCTGACAAAGCAAACTTTGCAAACTACATTGTGTGGTGTTATTTCAATTAGGTAAGAGACAAATGTTCTCACTGAGTGGGATCCTATTTTTAATTCTCGCATTGTATCATTTTGTTTAATAATATTAATAGAAATTAATAGGAATTACAGATTAAGTCTAAAAAACTATTACTCAATATACAGGGTTATAGAATTTTAAGGTTAGAAAAATGAATTTGGACACGTACTGTGTACCAATATAATAATAGAAATTAATAAAAATAAATATTCTAAATTAGACTTAACAAAAACTGTTGTGTTGCCTATAACAATAGGTTTTTAAAATTAGGGTTGATCACTGAATTTTGTTTGTTGCTGGCGGTACTGTATTGAATTACCACTGTATTTTCTGAAAATTGATTTAATTCATGCTAATTTCAGGGTAACTTTGTGTGTTTTTGTCAATTTTGGGATAATTTTAAGTATTTCACAAGAAACCATGAGACAAAGTAAAAAAAAAGTTAATCCAGAGATTTGAGTTGGTTGGGTTTATATAAATTTTTAAGCATTATGACGTGAAATAACTGTTGCAGTCAAGCCCCGAAAACTGACAATGGTTCAAACTGTAATTTTATGAGGACTTCCAGAATTATGTTATGTGTTTACAATTTATTTATAAATTTAATGAAAAATCCAAACAAACTTCTCGTAAGCAGATCACCTCCTGTAAGCGGACACTTTTCCTGAGGGTGTCCACTTCTGAGAGGTTCAACTGTAGTAAAAGTTTGGATGATTGCCTAGACTTTCATTGTATAGTAGCTGTGTTATGATAAGGATGTTGGATATACTGGCCTATTACAGGCTTAAGTAGGATTATCCAAATTACTTCACTACACTATTGTTTTCATTATTATATTTCATCATCTTTTGAACTTTTTTGTCAGCTGAAGTAAAACTACTCCTTGGAAGAAATAGGTGTCTCTTGATAAAATGGGACCCGAGTTGTAGAAAAAAATTGCTTGTAAAGATTTATGGATTAAGGGTGACATCTTTTAACTTTATTTATCAATCTGTGGCATAGCGTTTAAGTCAGACTTTCAAGTGAGAGGTTGTAGGTTCAAGTCTGATGCTGGCCATGGGTTCCTAGATTAAAGTATCCACATTTGAGGCTAGGCATGGCAAAACCACCAATTTAACGCACAAGAAATTAATGAAAAATAAGGATCAGGAAATATAAAGTAATACAAAGGAATTTTTAGTATATTTTGTTCCATAACTTTGAATATAGATCCGATTTTGACCTCTCATTTTAAAGCTATAAAATGCTGAATAGGGTTTTATTATTAACTCTATTTTTTATTTTGCATCAACTTGGTGGTTTTGCCATGTCTTGCCCTATTTGTCTCTCTCCAACCACATGGGTACCAGTGTAGTAAAGTGTACTGTGAAAGTAAAATAGATTACCTTATGCGGGAGAAGTGGTGAACCACTCACTTGTGTGAGTCTATGGCTTAGAAATTAAGACACAGAAACTGTGAACCAAAGCAATAATGTGACAGCACAGGTTCAAGACTGGCTCGCACTGTGGTTCTGGTGGTGGAACAAATCTTTTCAGAAGGACTACAAATGGACACAAATGGCTTGTGTTCACTTTAAATATCCAGTACAACTTTTGAGATGATAGAACTTTTTGTATGCAAAGTATGACATGACCCATAAACCCTTCTCACACACAACTGTAAAACAGGAATATTGCAGTAATTCGCGAAGGCCAGCTTTAGTGTGAAAGGGCACTCTCCCGTAGATGCCGGCAGTGCTGGCATCCTTTAGACCACTTCAAAAACTAGAAATATTACAGTTACTGGTTTAGGCTGGATATACAGTATTTTAAAGGGTCCACTGTATAATGCTGCCTTGCGCAGCTAGGCTGAGCTAACAAAGTTAAAAATTGTAAACAATTGTAAGAACAGCACATCTTTTGATTAACACTGCCAATTTTACGCCTTTCCACTGGACCCTTTCACACTGGAAACTGTCATATTACCAGTATCTGAGCTTTTGTGTGAAAGGGTTTGTACTTCCAATAATGCCAGTATGGTTATCGAAACATTGCAGTATTTTCTGTGTGACAGTGGTTTTAGTGAACATGCAACACCAAATTCACAAGTGATTTGAGCACAATTCAGTGGATACGTGTAATATAAAAATATCATAATTATTATTACTCTGTCACCACCCCGGGCTTTTATTTTTATTTTCAACTTTACAAAACAACAAATTGAATTTCAGAAGACTCAAATGCAAACCTGTCTTAGTGCCATGCTCGCTGAAGATTCCCTCTCACTATCGGCTTGTTCCAAGTTCTCCAGGCATCTGGTTAGAGTTCCGACGAAGCTTTCACGTAAATATTCAACAGAGCCGATGAGCTTCTCAACGACAGCGCTGTTGACACGGTTCAGGACCAACTCCTGTATCTGTTGTTGGCAACGTTTTATCTCTTTTGGACTTCGAACTTCACCTTTCTTTGGAATTTGTATACCTGTGTGAGAAAGAAAAAATACCAATGAATTTTATTTTAATTAAAAAAAAATGATTGTACCTTGACAGGTGTGTCTGACTGTTGTGAATTTATCAAATCCAGAACCAGGCCTCATCTTTGACAGCAGGACTTAGCCTGATAACAATAAAATTATTTAACAATAAGTATTATAAAAATATGCTATATAAAAACCATTTTCTTTAAACAATATATTTATGGTTAAATAATAATTAACATAGTGATGATATTTAAGTATATAATTTAAAATCCTACTATAGAGAATATTAACAAAATGTACAGTATTTTGAATGTCATAAAAATTCTAGTATGGCGCATGAACTAAACAAATTAATTTATTTAAAATTTATGTAAATCGATTCATCATGTTACAGGGATGTAGCTACAAAAATCCAAGGATGGATGGAAACAAGGTGAGGGTGGGTGGTAAAATAATTAAAACAATAATTTTACTTTTTTCATATGATTAGTGCAGGTGGCAGGTTGGAATTAGGCTCGGTGGAAGGCCTTAAAATAAGCTTTAGGGTGGGTAGAACATTTTTAGGGTAGGTGGCACCGCCCACCTCCGCCCAGCATAATTACATCCGATCCCTGATGTTACATTTTTAATTCTTTGAATTATTATAATAGTTATTTTCTTGATGTAAATGAAACCACAACAAAAATGTTGGAGTCAAAATCAGGATGTATCATTCAAAGAAAGAGCAAAGATAAACATCTGGTCTATAAACTAAACAATAACAACATTTTCAGTCAAACTGATTGTGTATTTTATTTTAAAAATTTAAAGATTTTTTTTTTTTAAATGTCACTGTTTTGAGGGACTGTTTTGTTATTTAATTTCAAAATATTCAGTGCACACTTCTAGTATTTTAAAGAAAACTAGTTTAAATAACACACGATTAGAAAGTTTATGTATTTAAGCAATGTGTAAAAAAATTGAGACAAGTTTTATGCAATACATATGTAGCATATGAGTCAAGTTGAGTAGTACAGGAAATGATATTAAAGCCTTTGAGAAATAGGGGCAGTGGTTAGCGCCTTACACTGTTGATCAGTTGGGCTAGCCTAGATATGGAATCTACAGCATTTAAATAAAGTTACTGTACTGTACCGTACTACACTACTAGACTGACTGAATAAAACTAAATATCTATTGTCAAGCAAAATATCATAAACACATTTTAAATTAATTAACATTTAAGTAACATGAAGATATGAATTAAAACTTGTGTATAATTTGTTCAATAATTTTTTTCTCAGTGAAAATGCAAGGTTCCAAGGTGTTAAATTCCCATAGATATAATGTTAGGTCTTGTGTGTATACTCAATGCATTTTTCATTGGTTCTTGTCTGTGGGATCATCCATAAATGATGTCACACTCAAGGGACAAGGGGGAGGGGGAGATGTCAGTTAGTTGTGACATCACAATCTTTTCAAATACTGTACTGTATATCATTAGTCTCAAGTCAAGAGAAATCAACATTGGAAATTCCTCTGCTCGAAAAAGAGCAAGACTAATTGTCTTTAATTAGACTATGCCCTAAATTTCAGCTTCATGAACGTTTTTGCAACATACATTTTGATTATTTTCTTTATGTTTGTAAGATATTGTGTGTTACTAAAGACATTGAATACAATGAGAAAATGTCCTGGGGGCATACATACATTATGTCAATAGTTTCAAATCTTTAAGGTTTGTGACATCATTTTAGAGGGGGAGAGGAATGGTCTAACAAAGTGTGACAATTTGTGACAAGGAGGGGGGAGGGTCAAAAAATGCCAAAATTTGTGTGATCATTTATGGATGGCCCCTGTTTGCCTTCTAAACTTAATAATTTTAGTTCACTCTGAGAGAATGTACTTCTGCCACATCATAATTCTCTGTGTATATAAATTCTCCCATTGAAATTAAGAAATGTACATGAATATTTAAAGTACATTTGTTTTAGTAATAAAATTGGGAAAAGAGGAGACAACATGGAAATAAAATAACAAAACCATGATGGTAACTGGAATCAAGGCAGGGTGAGTTGAAAACTAGTCAGTATATCAGCCACTGAGCCAAACTGCTCTAACACTATACATTGAAGGATTTTGTCAATTTACAATTTACAGTAGGCCAGCAGTAGGGTTTTTTCCGTTAACATTGCCCTTTGATCCTGACTCTTCAAAACTGAAGCAGCTCGAGATCTTTAGCTAAACAACATTGTGGCCAAGTTTCACAAGTTTCTGATGAAAATGTAGCTTGTAGGCTGTAAGACAAAGGCAGAAACACACCCACTGACAAATACAGAAACAGAGGCGAAAACAAAACCTTGCCAACTTGATTGGCATAGGTAATTATTGGCATTAATATTTAATTAAAGTGATACTTTAAACCAAAACAACACAATGTTAATGTAATTATTGTTTTATGTTGGTAACCAGTAGATTTGTAATTTTAATCCTAAGATACTGGTGCCTGTGATTTTGAAGTCACTACATAGTCAACATAGAGACATGAAATTTTATAACACTGTACATATTAATTCAAGCATCAGTAAGAATGTGATGTCTGTAATTACAACCTGTGCATTGTGTGGAAATTTTAAGATAACAATATAATGATTTTTCAATTGGTTCACTTGTTCAAAAATACTTCAAAAAGAATCCTATCAAAATTATGGCAGAATCAAGTTCTTGAGCCGTTCTACTAAATGGTTTAAAATCATGCCTCAAAAATTGTAATACTCTCAATTTAAAAAACACCTTTTCTTTGATATCTTTAATTTTATAATTTACCTTCTAATTTTTCAAGAGTTAATTTTTAATATAATTTTGATTACTTTAAAATAAAAAAGCATTAATTCTTACTGTAGAATTAAGAAAATGAATTAGAAAAACATTTTATTTTTGGAAAAAAAAATTACAAACAAAAATGAAGTTTTTACTCAAATATAGGTGTTTTGGCTTAGCAATATCTTTGTGTAACTTTACTATTATGGTTAGTTAATAAACATCAAGATATGATGGGCATGACCTTTTCAAAAATACAAATATTGGCTGTCTGGTTTCTAGGAATGAAGAAAGAATCAAAGAGGTCTTAACTATCTATGGTATAAAGTTCAATTAGTAATAGAAATGTATACATTATAATCTACAATCTCAAACAAGGCCCATTTTTCAAATGTTGAAGGTTATAGTTAATGAAGGTTCCTAGTTTTGAATTCCCCTAGTTTGTCAGATTTAACTATTATACTAGTAATTACAAATTGTAAGTGAATGCTGCGAAGCAAATCCTAGAACATTCCCCCGGACTTCCCTAAA
>JAOTQE010039528.1:0-10028 GCA_025631205.1 Nesometra sesokonis
GTTTGCCCTCAACAGTCAGCATTCCCGCGACAGTGGCAGTGCCAGGATTTCCCCCGATGACAGGGCGTGGCTGCCAAATTCTTACTGAAAAGCAAAAAAGGGTAATTTCCCCCATTTTTGTGCCATGGTACCCTATTGTGTCCATATTTTGGGTTTTTTCTGGTAAATTGTTGACCCGGCGCACCTAATATAAGGAGGGGCGCAACGTTTTGACGATAATTGTGGGGGACGTCGGTTTTCCCCCCTAAATCCACCCCATGTAGGGGTCCTCAGTACCCCCTCCCCATTCCGAGGAAAAAATCAATAAAATCAGGATTATTTTATTTTGTCTGTGTGCGTTTATTAACATTAAGTGAATTAGATTGTTTTTGAAAAAAAAATAAAATCATGTAACTTTGAATGAGTGATTTAATTTGTAAAAATAAGTGCTGGATTTAAGGTGGGTGGTGGCTTAACAGGCTTAAGCCCTCTAATTGACCCGAAACAATTACTTATTTGGTTTAATAACGACTATGGACTATAAAAATCGTAAAAATTACGATCAACATGGCTGTACAACAACAAACCTGTTATTGCAAACATATTTTTATACCTTGTTTTTTTCTTCTTGGCAAACAAAATCGGGGCTTAACATGCCCCACCCTCATTCAGGATCCTGGATTCGCCCCTGAAATGATACTATCTTTATTTTAGTGGTACTGCTGCCACGCCTAGAGGTCATTAAATTAATTAGGCCTTAACTAAATAGGCCTACTATACTGGTAAAGTATCCGTTGTGTTTCTTTTTAAGATAATGACCCTTACGTCAGTTCTATGCTATTATTACATAAGTGTTGCGTTAATTTTGTGTCTTTGTCCGGAGGCCTCCTCCCTGTGGCCTATAGGCCTAGTGTAACGTTTCGTAGTAGGCTGTACATTTTTTATGGCGCCAATGCTCGAGACATTACATTACCCGCCGCCGGTGATGGTCTAATTTCCCCGGATTTTGATCTGACAAGGAAAATGGTCATATTTTTAATTTGTTGATGACTTTAAGTCAAAGTTACCACTCCACAGGGTACCATTTTTACCGTTATTTGTTCTATTGGTTTATGCATGAGAAAAACATACTTAAATGGATATCTATGCAGAGACGGGGGTGGGGGATCAAAAACTGAGTAGAATATATTAATATTATTAACATTATCTAGCATCTATAAAACAAATATATTCAGCAAGAATTGATCCCTTAACACGCCCACGAGGCAATTTTCGGACATCTAAAGACCAGAATTACACCGGGAGCATGTCCCCGGACCCCCCAAAACTTTCCATCGGCCGACTTCCGGTTCCCTTATTCCAAAAGTCTACATCCGCTCCTGCTATGTGTGAGGCGTGAGAAAAATTGTATATGCGTGACGTCAGAAATAGGTCCTAATTAGCCCATGCATGAGAGTAAGCAGGTATACTGTAGTAGTTAAGGTATTTTGTAGTGCTACCGTGATGATAAGAGATCAGGGGCGGCGGAAGACTTTAAATTATTGACAATTGTTGTGGTGGGTAAAATTTTTGATAGAATTTACACCTCTAGATGCTCAGAAATCTACATTTATTCATGGGACTTTCCTTTAGCAGGGATGACCTCATATACCTACTTTATCCCAACTATGGCTTCAGGCTGAGGTGAGGGATTTTAGAATTTGCAACTTCTAGAAAAGTGGGGCGAGGGGCAAAGGCCACACTAGAAGTTATAGGACACCTTTACGCCCATTAATAAATATATAAGTTCAATGTACTGTCCATGTTCTTTAGCACATCGCATTGTCAATTTTAGTGTCGTTATACTTCCTTTGAACTTTCGTAGAAACAATTATTTATAATTTACAGTATCTGTCCTGAATAATAAATAATAATGTGAATAATTAATAGGCCTACCATAAAAATGATACACGTCGGGAACAATATTGAATAATTTATAATTATAGAGGGCGGGCTATAAAGCCTTATCACAGTTTTCTTAAGCCGCTTGACGGAGAAATAGGTCAGGGTACATTATTATATTTTGTAAATATATTAAACTACTTGTAAACTAACATATAAAATAAAAATATTTTTGAAATATTTATAATAGTTTCACTTCTATATTACTAACGTTTTAATGATTTTTGATTCGTTATGTAACTTATATGCGGAATAATATATTATTTACCGGAAGTGTATAGTCTATGAACGTCACGACGTTCTTTTTCCTCGAATCTTCGGCACTCACCGGTGAAGAACAAAAAATACCACAACAAATTGATAAAGAAACACTGAATTTTACTATTATTTCAAACATAAAATTATACCATAAACTCATTAAAGATGTCAAGATTTGACAGAGGAGACAGATACCATGATAATGGACGTAATGACAGACGAGGAGGCGGCGGAGGAGGGTAAGTTTTCCTGTTTTTTTACGGAAGCGTGGACATTTTGTTTTCTCACGCAGGCTTGCTGTTTGACCAGGCTTTGTACATGATGAAAACGAGAAAGACGATTACTCATTTTTCATTTTATTAATTAGCCCTAATCAAATAATGATTCAACACTATATTATCCAACGCATACATTTTACATTTTATGGTTTTATAAAAACATTTTATAGTTTTGGGAAGCTGGTGGGTGGTAGAAAAATGTATTTTGAACATGTCATTGATTTGGGAAATTTGCTAATTTGTGAAATCATTTTAGGCGGCTCATTAAAAAAAACTATTATTATTGGTAGGATCCTAGGCCTATTGGTTAATAACTTTTATGCCTAGCCTATAATTAAATTAATTTATGATAAGTAAAGTTAAATTTAGGCATTGCCTAATGTTAGTTTTCGTCTGTGTGTGTAGAAACATTGGATGGAACTGATATTTTTTTGATAATTGGTTAGATAAAAAAATAACTAACGATAACATTTCTCAATTAAACCAACAGATACGGTGGTGGAAGAGGTAGAGGAGGCTTTGGTGGTGGTGGAGGACCACGATTTGGTGGCAGAGGAGGCGGCCCCGGAGGAGGTGGTGGTGGTGGAGGAATGAGGGACAAGTTTGGTGATCCTGGCTCAAGATTGAGACGACCACGATGGGACATGAAGGAGTTGACTCCATTTGAAAAGAATTTCTACAGAGAACATCCGAATGTTGCTAGACGATCACCCGTATGTTCCCAATAGTATAGACCCCAGCCATCATTGCATAAAAATTATAAGAAATTTAAAGGGCCATTTCTTACAAACTCCACCCAAAAAATAATATTTTAAATTAAAAAAAAAAATATTCTTGAAAATCTAATAATTACCGAATTCTTTTAGCCTAGATTCAGGCCATTTCTTCTATTATTTCCTGTTACTAAGATAATAGGCTGTAGATCGTATCAGCACGGATGTCGCCAAAGTGCTGTTTTTGCACACGGCATGCAGGCGTACATAACTCTGATGGTTACAAGATTTAGATTCTTCACAGAATCAAAGCTAAAACAGGTTCACCCAAAAAATAAAAAGTCCATTTCTTATTTGCATTTTTTATGCTTGGAAGTAGTAAAATAAAATAAATATGGTAGATAAGTATTATACAGTATTTATAAATTTAAATACAATATAATTAAATTTTGAATGTTTTAATGTTTTGGGACTTTGAAGGAATGGGCCTTTAAATGTAGATTAAATATAATCAACACTCACAAAAAAATGAACTAAGCAACTCCAAGATCCAATATAAATAACTCTGAACTGTATGGAAAACCCGACAATAATCCTAGCCTATTTCCTCGGATGGTCTTGTGTTGTGAGAGTTGTATGTATTAAGAGAAAAAACCTTGTTGCTCAATACCAAGTAACACGCAACTATGCTCCCTCTAACCTTTCGCCAAATTGCCTAGATAAAAATCCTCAAAAAAACTGTTTTATGGCCATTTAATCGTTTTTAAAAATTTGGCTAAGGAATTTGGCTTTGAAAAATTGGCAACCTCAAGCAAGTTTGGCTAAGGAAAAAGTAACCCTAGAGTTAGCAAAGCACAATTTCTTAAATTGGGGATGACCCTTATTTTTTGTATTTGGATAATTCTTTAATTTTTGGCTAAATAGATAAAATTATCCAGCATATAGTAAGCAATACTCAATTGACCAAAAGTTTAACTATGGGAAATTAAACAGTTGAGCAATTGAAAATAAGTTACAGATACCTGCTAAATAAAAAAAAAACTCAACCGACTGACCAAGTTTTTAAAAAATGTGCGTGGGCAAATAATGGTTTTTGTTTTAGATGTGATTAATGGTGTAAATACCCAGAATTCTGAAAATGATAATTTACGTTGTCTAAGACGGCTTTTAATTTTTGTCTGGTTATAAATGAAATATGCTCACATAAAAAAAGTAATCTAAATGTCAGAGACGAGTCAAGTTTCGTCTGGTTATAAATTAATCGTTGTGCTGACTTGATCTTTTTCACCCATCCCAGGAAGAAATCGCCGAATTTCGCAAGAGGCATGATATACGAGTGGTTGGAGACGTTGGTAAACCAGTTTCAGAATTTCACGAAGCTTCATTTCCTGGTGGGTTATTACATCATAATATTGTTTTTATTTCAGCCTGAAGTAGAAAGGTTCCGTAATGGCGGTGAAATAACCGTGAAGGGACGAGACGTGCCCAAGCCAATTCAGTGTTTTCAAGAGGCTACTTTTCCTGGTGGGTGTCCAGTCGTGGCCACGTTTACTACATTGAAGTCATCGGTGTCTGTGAAAACAGCGCTTGATTGGCGGACATTGATAGTGCGGTGGATAACTATGGAAAATCCCAGGAATAGCGTTTCTTTTGTTGACGCTTGTTTGCGCCGTTTTTTTGTTGATTAACTTTTTTGCAAGATCATTTTTGATAACATGATGACATGCGCATAATAATACATAGCATTTGCATTTCCATTTCATTGGTTAAAACAAAACTGGAAAAATGCCCGTTAGGCTTTCTCTACCCAAAATATCGGTCCAGCTTAAGCCCATCTTTCAAAGGAGCGGAGAAAAACCAACTTCTGCAAATTTTTTGAGGGCTGCTTAAAAAAATTTGAAAATGTGGTTAAGCATTACCAGTTATCTAAATACTTTGATGCCATCAGTATATCGAAATAATTTCGTAGATGAAAAAAAAATGCCTTGCAGTATCTGAAGTAAAATTCAAAATAGACAAACAAATATTGGTTTCTTGTTATATACTACAATGATCTTGCAAAATAGTGTTTTGCTTTTCCACTCTTGCTTGCCTCTTTCTCTGCATGCTGAAAAACACATTTAGAACATCTTTCTATTTTAATGTATTTCCAACTTAAACATATATTATTCATACATACAAAGTATATTCGACATCTGTTCACTTCTCATGTTCAGGAAATAGTGTACATCATTTTTTTGACATGGTGAATAATATGGACATGCTAATTATGTGGGCAGATTAATCATAGTAAAGCATTAGTATGCGTTATATATTAAAAAATAAGCACATTACATTATTACAGTAGAAGTTTGCTGACGAAATGTATATGAAAGCACTGCTGCCATAAGAGGGCCAACTTCTAGGCAAAAATACAAATTCTGTTCTCCAAACTCAATTTGTGAGGAGGCACATCTCTAACAACACCAGATCAAAGCAAAATGCATGATTTGTTGCAAATTATTTTTATTTATTGAACATGTGATTATTGTGAGAAGCCTTCGACCTGGTAGTATATAGTGCCACCTAGGTAACAATGTCAGAATCCTGCCAATTATATTTATGGAAAATGTCTCAAATTTTGACTTAAAAATACAATTTTTAACCCACGAATAAGGCAATTTTAAAAGCCAAACTATTATAATAGTTAATATGTACCACTTATTGGAATAATTCCAATATTGTTTTCACAAAATAAACTTCTTTTTAAATGATCTCATCTGCCTGAAAATTGGGTACTATTTAGCTTGCTTAGTTTGGGAGTCCGATAATTAAGCCACCCTATCGTTTTCTGGAAGCACAACGGCTTTAGATGGCCGTGCATAATTAACTCTGATATAAATATATCAAACTCTTTATTTTCCTGTTAGCTTGCCTCTATTTTCTTTGTTTTGTTGCTGTGATAATTTTTATTTCAACAATTTTATTCACTAATGGTCATTGTAGTTTGCATTTTCTCTAATCTACTATTTAATTTTCAGTTTTACAAATTCATGTAGATGTAGAAAGCCTACCTCTTGCTAATTCTATCATTTACGTTTTTTTCTAAGTATGTACCATGTACAAATTCATTGACTGGATCAAGGCCATAATAATTATTACCATGTCAATATGACTATGGAAAAAATGTTAATTGTCCCATCCCTACATACAAAAAAGCCCAGACAAGTTTTTTTATTTGTTGGACTAGAGTTGTAGAATACATAGGGAGTCCCATTTGTAAGCTTTGCTGGCCATTTTGGATTGAAAATTGGGCTCGCACCGCTGCATTTTTTGTTTCTGATCCACTTGACATAGCTCTCCATCCACCCGAATGCACAATTTGTAGAACACATGTGCAGCATATGGGTTGCTATCGCCAATCCATTTTGTTCTATCTAGTATCCTGTTCTACGATCGAACGTCTACATACCTGGTGCAAAAAGTCTTCCGTCCCTATGACTTTTTATAAAAAAAAAATGAGAAACTTTATTGTATGGCCTAATAACCAGGTTTCACCGTTATCTCAGAAGTCCTGGCTGGTTGCAGTGGCAGATCAGAGAGGGTTTCACAATGTTTCGTCGCAACCCCAAAATGGTTAAGGGCTGCCTCTAGAAGTGGTTATAAATTACTTGCTTTTTCAAATCCAATTAGTACTTGTCACCTCACTCGATCCACCCCTGGGTTGGTGTCACAAAATAATTAGTTTATGGCTGAGTGGTTGAGACGGGAATCTTGAACCATAGCAAAAACAATAGCAGGCGTTTGGTGCCCGTTCACACTATGGTTTTTTGTTGGTGAAACAAGTCAATATGGATTGAACTAAGTACATCTTTTGAGATGAGTACAACCAATTACTTGCTGCATGACATGATCTTGGGGAGTAAAAAGTCATAAGAATGTGTAACATCTTCTCCACAGCGCTATTAGCATCTTCTAGATTGATACTGGCGCATAATCAACTATATAATATTTATTTTCTTTTCTGAATCTTGTCGCGCAAATCAGGGAGTTCCACAATGAAGCATGAGCTCTCATTGAAACACTCCTCCCATAACAAAATGCTGGATCTACCTCTGCACAAGTAACAGTTCCTGCAGTTTATCCAATGTGTTGGTTATCTACCTAATGAACCAACATGTGATCATATGGTACAAAACAGGCCTACTACTATTCATGGTAACCTAACCAGTTTAGCATCAGATTAAACCAATATGTATAAACATGGTACATACTACTGCAATACATGCTATTGGGAGTTTTTGATTTTGTGATGTGACATTGGGGACTATGCCAAAATTCTTCTGCAGTTACCGCAGTAATTCAGTCAAAACACTATTAGTTTAGTAGTTGGAAAAGAATTACTGAAAACATGTTGAGATGTGACCTTGTATGCCAATGCAGTCACCCAAAGGAAAAAAAAATTGCACTCTATTATTGCATTAACTACAGTACACTTAATTGCAATAGATTACTGAAGTAACTGCAGTAGACTTAATAGCAATAGATTACTGCAGTAACTGTAGTAGATGTAATAGCAATAGATTACTGCAGTAACTGTAGAAGAATAATTTTGACATTGTGCCAAAGATGTCTTCTAGACTCTGTTGTTGCGTCCAAGGCAGTGTCATGAAATCAAATACTCTTGTGGTTCTCTAACAATTGTTGTGAAGTTTTTAAAATCACCATTCAAACTAGAAAGACATTGTGAATGATTGCAAAACGAATGATTGCAATGAAACGTATGTTAATCCAAATCTAGCTACACATGTTCACGCCTGATTACAAAAATTTGTCTGTTGAGTTTACTTCAGTCAAATCACAAGTGCAATAATAATTTGCCATTGTAAAGACCACTTTGGCGTTGGTGTCTCTTACTCTGAATTATACACAAGGGTATAGTTTGTTCTTTTCCCTACAAAACCAAAATCCGAGACCTGCTCTATTTTATGTTCTCTATATGCAGGTACTGAAATTACTGCAACAGATCGCAGTGCAATGCTAGTTTGAATAGGGTGTAGTAGTTTGCCATTGTTGTATTAACTGATGCATGCCAGGGCCATAGCTGGGCTTCCAAGATAGAGAAGGCTAAATTGGGCATTCAGGTGATTTGGTATAAAATTTCTGCCTTAAAGCTGCAATTGCCAGATCAGAGTTAGCTGCCTCCTCTGCATCGGCCTGGCTATAGCCCTGCATGCACACTGGGCCACTATACAACCATATTTTCTGATGGTGGCCAGATTAGAGAGGCAGCTGCCTCCTCTTCATCAGCCTAGCTACAACCCTGCATGCACATAGGACCATAAGTTTCCTGATGGTTTTTGTTATCTTGATGTATTTTTTATCTTTTTAGATTATGTAATGGATTGTATTATGAAACAAGGCTTCAAGGAGCCTACAGCTATCCAAGCTCAAGGTTGGCCTATAGCACTCAGTGGACGTGATATGGTAGGAATTGCAATGACAGGCTCAGGAAAAACTCTTTCAGTAAGTATTATCTACCCTTAATTTGGTCCCTGTTGTAGACTAGTTAACCAACATTTTTTTGTGATCAAGATTACAGTCTGTTACTTCCAAAGGTCTGAGTTTAGTCTTGTAAACCAGCAAGGGCTTGCAGAATTGTTGCCCTGATGACTCAAAGCATCTGAAATTTGACATGAGTAAACCAAAAATCCTTAGGTATCCCCATGGGCAACCAGGTCTTGACTCGTTCTGATTACCAAGGTCCTAGCAACAAATCTTAGGGACTTTGGAAAAAGACAATTAGAGGACCTCAAAAACCTTTGGTCTAACCATATTACAATAGTCGGTTACGATTAAAATTTTGTATAAATTGGAGGGCAACCAAATAATTGAGGGCAATCAAATTTTAGACCTTGGTTACCTGTGCTGCAACCAAATAATATTTTAAAATTCTGCGAGGCGTGCCAATGCAACTTTTTATCCAACATCTTCCCCATCTGAATAACAAATACAGTTGGCAAGTTCCACACTTCCGTGTTTTCCAGAATCCTCCATCAGGGTGTCCTAATGTTTCTTTCGACGTCTCTGAACTAAATATAAACAACCAAATTCAAGGCTCACTTGGTACATTGTTAGCAGTTATTTTCTAATCATGTGCCTTGAGCACTGTTGTAAAGGATATATAGGGATATAACAATTTTATTTTCATTTTTACAGTATATTCTACCTGCTATTGTCCACATCAACAATCAACCATTTTTAGAAAGAGGTGATGGTCCTATAGTAAGTATCCATTATGTCTTTGTCTAAAAATTAGTTGAATTAATTTTAATTAATGTAATGATTTGAACCCAGGATCTCTGGATTGTAAGACAAGCATGTTAACTACCAAGCTACAGCGCCACCAAAGTTATTTTATTCCATTTATTCAAATTTCTGCCATGTGAAATACAAAGAAATATACAAAAAAATACAATTAAGGCAAGGAAAGACCAAACAGGTGCTGAACACCTATGCTAGTTGGTCAACCCCAAAATAGACATAAAAACAAATTAATATCTACAATTACATCATCTACAAGACACTGACCAACTGCATATATTATAAACATTGAAATTATTATACAAATATATACTGAGATGAAAAGCTCTGGTTAAAAGTACGGGTCCCAAAGTGACTGCAAAAGTACTATTTGCTGAGGGGCACAGCCCGAAGCAAATAGTACAAGTTTGCAGTCACCGAGGGACCCATAGTTTTAATACAGAGCTTTCAGGGATGTCACCAGCTTTTTTGAGTGCTGAACGGCAAACAGCGCCCCCTATAGTTTGTTTATTGATTGGGGGCGCTGTTTGTCAAAAAAGTTGGTTTGCCGATTGAG
>JAOTQE010039539.1:0-10027 GCA_025631205.1 Nesometra sesokonis
CGGCCATTTTGAAAATGTAATGAAAAAACTGGAATCCACTTTTTTCTTATTCTGTGATGTTTGTAGATGTGTTTAAATCTAATTTCCAAGAATCTACCCAAAATTTTTCTTTTTTTACATAAGCCCACAGACTACAAGTTATATTACAGTTAAATTGGAACGGTTATATAGTAGTTGCAAAATACATAATTTCACATATGAATGTATAATCCTAATTATTATTTTCACAGGTACGCATTCGTCCAACGTTTCCTAAGAGTACCGTGCAGGATATTTTACTTCGGGTAAGCTTCGTTTTTACAATTACAATACAATTACCCTACTACCATTAATCCATTCATTTTAAAATTAACCATTGTTTTCTTTGCGAATTGTATGGCCGAGCGGTTAAGGCAGGAAAACCGTGAACCATGCATAAACAACAGCACGGGTTCGAGTCCCGTTCGCACCGTGGTTTTGGTGGTTGAACAAGTCTTCTCGGATAAAGACTAATAAACCGTAGGCCCAGTGTACACACATGGCTCATGTGCAATTTAAAGAACCCAGTACTTTTGAGACGAGTAGGGGGTTACCCCGGTGTACTGGTCCATGCATGACCCCTGCCGTGGACAGCTGAAGTAGCGCAAGCACAACTTAGTACTGGCTGCATGACATGGCGTGACTCAAAGGGGATTAGAATATCATAAGAATGTGTAACATCTGGTCCACAGCGCGTATATAAATGTACACTATTATTATCATTATTATTATTTTTTGTATAATTGAAAAGAAGTAGATAAAAATTTACGTTTATTTTAATTGAGCTCAATCAACATTGTCATTCAATAAACTTATATTTTGATGATTTTTGTAGACAAACACCAAGGTAATCGTACTGGGACGCACCCCAAGTGACCTGTACAATAGGCTGAAAGACATCACACCAACTGCTGACAATAATATTGGGTAATTATTCACCACACACTATGAGTTTGTAAATAAGAATATGTTTAGACATTTTACCAATTTTTAAAGAAATAGGGGTCCCAGAAGAGCCTTCTTGTCTCTGCCTTTTAACCACAGTTATTATCAGAAACACAGCAAGCTTGGTCGCAATGAGTTATGGCGGCTAAAATTCTTGAGGTGATTACATTTTGAGCCACGGTCTGAGACGCATCCAAACTTGGATCTTTTGCTCCTTACAATCTTTGATCCTAGGGGTTGTAATTAATTAGGTGGAGGAAAATAATTAAATAAATTACCCGAAACATTATAACTCAATATTTCTAATTCAGGGTAATAAACTGTTTCTTGTATTGTAATCTTTTTAAGATTCTCAAGTTTGGATTTCGTTATTGGTGTCGGTGAAAATAATAAAAGGTATGGAATGATTTAATAAATAAAAATAGTAATAATAATAATGCAGTATGATTGCGTGAGTCTTTGTACAATTTATTAAAGGTAATGTTTGCTCAGGCGCGGATTCAAGGGGGGCCCAACGGACCCTGGCCCCCCTTTTGAAACCGAAAAATACATTTTTTTGCACAATTTTGAATAAAACGGGCAACCACGCCCACCCGAATCTACGTTGACATGAAAGTTGCCCCTCCCCCTTCGGTGGATCCTGGATCCGCCCCTGTTGCTGTTATCTTTTCCGCTAAATAGACCTGTGCAAGACAGATACACTGTTATTTTTACCATTTCTTTTTTTTTTGTTTTAGTTGAATTTTAGGGTAGGGGCAGTTGAAAAAGTTCTTTTTAAAGCTACAAATATAATTAATTGCAATTACCAACTACCTACTGGAAGAACCATCAGCCATTATTAATAAACTGAATGCTAATTTGTAACCGATAAGACCACCAGATCTTGAAAAAAATGGCGCGTTAAACATAATGGAAATTTATGGTCACGGACACCGACAGACCGACCGTCTAAAAAAGTAACCAAATGACCGACAAACATTACTAAGAAACTTCCTGCTAATATTGAAACTAATGCGGCTGTCTGATCTAGAAAGAGGCATATTAAATATAATGAAAACCAAATAAAAACCAATAGAAAGTTGCTAAACGATGGAAACCGATTGCAACAGGGACCAACATACCAACCTTCCGACTAACCATGGAATGAATGACCGAGACATGACTAAGCTGCTTGCTAAATTCAAACCTATTATGGATCTATAAGTTGATAAGCACATAAATAACGGAAATCGACAGCAGTAGAGGCCGACTTACCATGTTTCCATGGGATGATCAACAGGTATTATAAAGATAGAAAAACTGCCTGCTAAAATGTTTAAATCAAGTAGACAATTTCTGGCAGAGCCAGGCAAAAGGAGGCATAAGTCGAAGAAATGAAAATATGAACCTACGCATTTTTATTTTTAACATGCAAACACATCAGATTCATATGATATTTCATTGCAAAGTTATGAACAATCAAATTTAAACATTTTGAATGTCACGTTTTGAGAAAACTGCATTTCAAAATTGCTAAACAGTATACTGTGACTAAGCAGAGTCATTTTAAGTTGATTTTTTAACATTTTTGATTATACATCTGAAAATTATTAAAGTAGTATGAAAGTTGAAGGTATAAACTGTATGTTTTTTTATTTCAATTTCAATGTTAATATATTACCAGTTGATAATTAATGAATTGTTTCACATCTCGTAGATATTTAAATTGACACCCATGCAATGCTGGTTATTCGAAATTATATACGGAGAGAACAAAACGGAAATAGTCACAAACGTTCGTGACAAGACCGACAGACCGACAGACAGACAGAAAGACAGACAGACATTTTTGAAAAGATGTTTATAGAGACGCTTTCCGCGTCTAAAAACATGTTAGGCTTAATAAACGCCGATCGACCAATCAACCAACTGAGTGAAATAGAGATACATGGATGCATCTAAAATGTCTTTTTTTGCAGTGGGACATATTCCCTCGACGAAATTGAAGCATTTGGTTCAGATCCAAAATTTAAAGAAGAATTTAACCAAAGGAAAAACGATGTAAAATTTGATGACGATTGTGATATCTTCACTACATCGGTAATGTTTTATTGTTGGTTGCAAACAAATGGTATTAGATATAGGCATATTGTTGTATACGTATTATTAAACAAATATTAATTCATAGGACATGATTATAGAAATGATGATGAATCTAAATGTGCCAGAGCTAAGACAAAGAAGGCATAAGTCAAAAAAATAAAAATTTAGTTGTTTATGTTATGAATAATCAAAGTTAGAACATTTAGAATATAAGTTTTAAGAAAACTGCATTTGAAAATTGCTTATCAGTATACTGTGAGTACGCAGGGTTATTTTAATTGCATTTTAAACATTTTTTGATCATATATCTAAAAATGGTTAATGTAGTATGAAAGTTGAATGTATAAACTGTATATTTTTTAGATAAACAAAATATTGAACTATGACCGTTTTCTTGTTTCTGCCTATAGGCCTAGTAGAAAAGCTTTCTACTTATGCCTCTTTTGGCTTGGCTCTGCCACAAATACTAAAATGGCAATGTTACCACAAAAAGTACTGTTTACTTTACCAATTTTAAGGTTGGGATTCAACTCATACTTACCGGTTGTTTGTGTCCTTAGGCAAGACAATTCATCCTTACCTATTTCTATTTAAGAGCGTAAAGGGGTACCTGTGAAGTACAATGCCATTATGGGCTTATTGCTGCTATAACATTGTGGATCTTGAGGGATTTACGTCAGAGTTCACAAAGTTTAACGTCATTACACCCAGTACTTTAAATTCGTAAAAAATGACGGATCTCATCATGGGGTATGTTCGCATTCGAACTTGCTTAAGTAAACTTACAAATTCTTGGCTGACGAATTTTTCTACTGAGAGATAGGCTGTAACTTAAAATGTGTTTTTTGTTTAAAATAGGGCTCTACTGGAATTCCCAAGCTTGTGCTACATACACAGTTCAGTGTTATTAATGGAAACAAAGCATTCTTAGCTTACCTTGACAATATGCCCGATAAATCAGTAAGTAAATACAATATTAAGGCAGTTGAGTTCCATTTGCCGTTAACATTATTAGGTTTAGTTAGACAAATCATTGTCTTGCCCAAGTTAGCCCACCAAAAAAATCACGAATATAAGAAAGTAAGAAAAATATAATTCAGACTCCAAGCGCTGACAGACGCGGCTCCGGAGATGGGGGGGGGGTGAGGGGCCTAGCCACCACCCCTCCCCCTCCCATTTGACTTAGACGACTGTTGTTTGAACTTGAAACACTTAATGTTAGCAATACAGAAAATTGCCTCTCAGATACCTGTAGACCCCAGAAATAACACGAAAGGTACTGGGCTCTCTCGATCCGGCTTGGGTAACACAATAATTTCTTTTAGACCATTTTCCAAGAACTTTAGGCCTACACTGTTCGATGATTTATGCAATAAAATTTATTTGATTTATCGATATTGTGAAGTGATAATAACTGATGAATGATGTGTTTTTGTGAAAATATTAATAATGGTATTTTACAGAATCGAAAATATCTAGCGCTACCTTCGACACACGTCAGTGGGGAAGCATGCGGAGTGATGCCGCCTTTGTTAGCTGGTATTACATCTGTGCTTCCTTCCCCAATTTACAGTATTCAAACCACACTAGAGACGATTCATAACGAAAGGTAGAGTACTAGCAAGACGGGTAGTAGTCCTGGTAGGTCTTGTACTAATAGTAGTAGTAGCAGCAGCAGTAGCCGCAGCTGTAATGGTAGTATTGGCGGTAGCGGCGGTGCTCTGGTATCCTTAGTAGCAACTAACAGTAGCGAAAGTATCATTATACTACTGATGATGGTGGGTGTCCACCGAAACATGTCTGTATGGAGCCGTTAGCCATTTTGTAAATAAATGTATAGGCTTTGCTCATGTTCAAGTTTAAAACGGTTGTGCTTGTTTTAAAAAGAACTGTACAGCAACAGTAGCAATAGCCGTACCGCATTAGCGCTAGCATAATAGCTATAAAAGCGTGGTTTTAATAGAAGCATATACTGGAGCTGCAGCATAACTCGCAACATGTAGTGGCAGTGGACTAGCAGCAGTAGTAATAGTATTAGTAAATTTACTGTAGCGGAAGAGGTAATAGCATTCTGTAGTTGCATCAGCGGTTGCAGCATTTGAAACTGCAGTATAATAGCAACAGATTAAAAGATGTCTGCGTAGAGTGACAGCAGCAGTATTAAGTAGATATATGTAGTAAGAATAGTAGTAGCAACAGCAATAGAGTACTTATGGAACGCCGTTTTGGCCTTCTATGGCATATTTCCCAATCTTTGCATTCACTATTCGGCCCATTTAGCATTACGTTCGTATCTTTTACCTTTACATACTAGAAAGCCAAAACGGCGTTCCATACAACAGTGCGTTATTGTTTCTTAGGTGCACTGATGCGTTAATCTTGATCAACTGTTTGTACGACATTGTAAACTCCGAAGATATTGGCAAATACGATATAAGTTCACTCAGTGTATGTGAGTACAATATCTTGTTATAATTTTTATGGCGTGTTTTTCAATTGAATTGAGCTGCAGTCTGTAAGCGCGATGAACTGTTACAAATCTCTTAGTCTCCGTTGTATTTCTTTCTCTTATATGGCTAAATAGATAAATCAATATTTGTCGTTTAAATAGCCAATGCGAGAAACTTTTCACTATACAGTACCGAGTTTTGTCCAACTTTACAATTATTATAAAACTATTGGATGTCAATGTCTAACGACACGTAAGAAACGCCTGAGTTTGTTTAATAGGAAGTAGAGTGAAGATGGAAAGTGTACAGATAATCTTCCAGTACTAAGTACAGTAATTAGAGCTAAACGTCCGTCTCTGTTTCTAGTAGGCCTATTTCCGAATGGCGCGTAAGAATTTACTTCTTCAATTGCAAATTTGTCCCAATTATATTTATTTCATTTTAGTAGTTTATTTAAATCAACAAATACAATATAAATTCACAAAAACATAAGCGTATATAATCTACATTATTTACAGTAATTTTGTAATTACAGTAACAGAAATATTGAATATTGAAATTGAAAAAGGTCGAACGAAATAGGCATAGATTAAAAATCAATTACCTTAAGACATGCTCGCCTTAAAATATAAAATAATATTTAAAAAGAAAGTAAATTGAAAGCTTATATAAAAAAAAAACTAAAAATAGTACATCATTGCTATAAAATATTTTTAAGGTGTTGGTATATAAATAAACATAAAATTTCTGTTTGATTATATGTGTCTTGTTTTATTGAGAAGATGATTAGTGATTGATTTATTAAATAAATACTTACATATAATATTTCATAGGTATTTCAGGAGGATCATCTATACCATTAAATATGGCAGAAGCACTGGAAAGAGAGCATGCTTGTAAACTAATGGTGAGTGGCATGCTTTTATATACGTTTTTTTTTTTTGGTATACCAGCAGGCCGTTTGCATCAATTAAACAGGCACTGGAGTAATATATGGACCGGTTCAGCATTCTAAATATTATCATATCATAGAGTAGTTTACTTCTATTTGTATTATTACTATATGCACATGTCTCTATGTGTACAATCACTCATGCATAAATGTATGTGCAATGCTCATTTGTCAGTTTGTCACATGCTTGTACAGTATGCGAAATATGGCACAAGTGTAGATTTTCTCCTGATATTTATTGAAAAAAAAAGACCTTTGCCATTTTCGTAAGAGCAAGCAACAAGAACAAGAAGTTCACATTAGTAGGTTCAAAAGCTATACCGTTTGAATTTATTATTATGCGTCGTGATGTATGTTAGTTATTGTACTGGTTGAGTTTTGTCCTCAACCAGTACAATGCAATGTTGGGAATTTCAAACTCGGTTGATTGTCAAGTTGCGGCTCTACATGCAGTATAATGCGTGACACTTGAAGGTACAAATGCGTTAATTTTTGCTGTTAATTTATGAAATGAATGAATTCCATACGCATCTGTTTCAACGAGTAGGGTAATGATATCTAATCTTTGGAGGTTTTGGAAATAAGTAATACAACATTTTTGTTACCGTAACAGGTTGTGTATGGCTCCACTGAGATGATGTACTTGACATGTTCAACACCATCGGATTCAGTGGAAACTCGGCATTCACCAGGCAAAGCGCTTCCAAATGTTGAGGTATAATTTATTGTTTTTTTTTAACTACGCCTATTAATTTTTAGTTTTAGGTAATTGAATTTAGCCAAAAGAGATAACAGTTTAAAAAATGCCGTCAATATGTTTTTTTAGATATTGAGTCGGTTGGCGTTGGGCAATATATAATTTGTTTTAAGCTTTATTATCCAATAATTAATATTAATTATTATCTATTGATATTCGCAAATACACAGACAGAACAAAAAGCTCTTTTTGCGTGTCTAAAAATTAACTAAACAAAAAGATTTAGAGTTGGATAAATGATACTGGCGTAATTATTAAGAAATTTAGTAAACTCAAAAAGCTATTAAAAAATATCTACAAAGCAGACGCTGACTCCAATGTTTTGAATTTATTTATAGATACAGATAGCTGATGACGACGGAAGATGTCTTCCTATTGGCAGTGTTGGTGAGGTATTGTGTCGCTGCGCTGGTAAATTTCGTGGATATCTAGAGAAAGATGAACGTGCAAACGATGTATTCACATCAAACGGATGGTTTAAAACGAAGTAATGCATAATACTATAGGCCTATACAGTTTTACCTGATCTTAAAATATAGTAAATAATATTTAATAAAAATAAAAAAATGCTGTGTCTAGAAATTTGAGAGAACATTTTCGTTGAGAAAGTTGTTAAAATGTCAGGCATAAGCACACCTAATTTTTACAAATTTTGGCCCTCTATCGGCCGACCTTCTCGTAAGCACCTCACGTAACCGGACACTTTTTTCCTGACCCGAGAGTGTCCGCTTACGAAATGCTCAATTGTAGGCCAAAACTACAAAATCGGGATGAAAGTTTTAAAAAATGGAACTCCGATCCTGATTTTCGAGATATTAGTGTCGGTTGGGCTTCGGCAACACAACGGTTTTTTAGGACTACTTTTGACTTTTGGACTGAGGCACCGACTATCAGTATTTCCAGGCCCGTAGTCACCAGTACGGTTAGTTAGGTTTCAACCTGACCACTTTTTCGCCGATTTACCACACCTCACATTGAATTATTTACCTAATTAATCTTCTCTCGGCCACGATTTGCTCGCTTCGCTCGCAACCTGACAACTTTAAATGTCGTGACTACGACTCTGATTTCATGTCACCATATGCCAAATGGAAGGTCATTGAATAAGAAAAAATTAAGATAACATTAAATATTTTAATCAGATAATATCTATCTAGTTTAGTTGTCAGTGTGATTAGGAGATCCAGTCTTGGTTTTCAAATAATGTGCTCATTTTTTTTTTTATTTTAGTGACCTCGGATTTCTCGATAAATTTGGAGTTCTATCAATAGTTGGCAGAAAACAGGTCAGTTAAAACAACGTATTTATTGTTAGTCGTGGCTAAGAGAAACATCAAGAAAGCTATTTATCTGCTTAGAATGTTGGGTTTAGATTAAATTTATTCATGAAACTAAATTAACATACCGAATTTAGAGGTCTTATTTCTGTGTTCATGTTGAGCGTTGAGTTGCGGTTAGTTGAGAATCGTTAACTTAAACCATGGAGGTGCTTGAACCTATCTCAGTTTCATCGATTAATTTTCAGCTGCTCAACGCAGCTCGACACAATGCAAACATCGAAATGCTTTAAACCCCCATTCCACAGAGAACAAGACAGCTAAAAGACCATGAAACTTGCTTGATCTTTCAACGGTCTTTCAAAGAACTTCTAATGATCTCTGAGGTCTTTCACGATTTCTGGCTCATCTTTTAGTGGTCTTCGTGGTTACGGTCTCCAAAAACCTTTTGAAATGGTTTAAAGCAGTCTTTCAACGGTCGTTCAGGGAAATGGTCTTCCGATTATCTACTCTCTCTAACTTTTAGAAGACCTATGTCTTTTTTCATGATCTTTCTACAGTTTATCAATTTTTTTGCGGAAATTATTGAAAGACATGCTGAGAGCTCATTGAAGGATCATTGGAAGACTAATGAAAGTCCATAGAATCCAGTCAAAGACATGTGAAGATCGCCAAAAGATAATTTTCCATAAAAGTATACCAAAAAGACCGTTGAAAGACATCTGTACGATCGCTGTGGGATTACTCTAAGTTCAACAAACAACAAATACCATTAGATATAAAAACTACTTTTGGAGGTTTTCGGAGCCATCCCCAGAGACAGCAAATTTCAATGATCTTGGAGATTGCTGAAAGAACTTGTCAATTTTCATACTTTCAGTGGTCTTTCAAAGGTCTCCGTTCTGTGGAATGGGCCTTTACACAAACTTATTTATTTGCAGGATGTAATAAACAAAGGAGCTCACAAGATATTTCCATCTCATATTGAGAGACTTCTTGTGCAGAACCCATCGGTTAATCAGGTTCAGGTAAGATAACAAGTACTCATATCTTTGTAGCTTTGACTCTACCATCATTTTAAGAGGTGAAACTTATTGTGTATGAAAAAATAGCATAACTTATGCATTAATTTATTTGCCTTGAAATTTGTTTGAATTTGCTACTTTTTTCTAAAGCTCAGTCTTAACTGAAAATTAGCCCAGTCGGTAAAATATTTGACTTGTAAACTGCAATTGCCTTCAATTAGCACGGGTCAAACCCCTCTTCAGGACTATAAACCAGGTATTATCCGTTTTAAACAACCAAAGGCTATGTAATTTTTGCGACCATCGGGAAAAACCATTTATGTGAACCAGACAGAAGTCTAGAGCTCTTCTAGCCTTATAGTACCCCTATATTAGGGTTCACCTGTGAAAAAATTCTATGAAAAGGTTTTTCAACTGATTTGAGTAGGTATGGGTGTCAACATTCACCAAAAAAAGTTAGGTGGGGTAGGGGGTGGGGAAAGTGCTTTTTTACAAGGTCAAAGGTCATTGACCTATGCTAAC
>JAOTQE010039550.1:0-10027 GCA_025631205.1 Nesometra sesokonis
ATTTACGCTTTTTAGTTATAATTTTAGCAGCTCTGTTTTGTAGTATTTGAAGTTTATTGCTTGCAGTTTTGTTACATCTAAATAAGGATAGAGTTGTTCAAAAATAGTGCGTTCAAGAATTTTAGATGAAATTGGCAAAACTGATATTGCTCGGTAATTACAGGGCTCAGTTTTATCGCCACATTTAAATATTGGACATATTCTGGCGCTTTTCCATTTTCTTGGAAACCTTCCTGTGGTGAGCGATAGGTTTATAATGTACGTTATAGGTTCCAGAATTGAGCCAATTGCTAATTTTACCAACTTACATGGCATTTCGTCAGTTCCTGTTGCTTTTTTAGTTGATAAATTATAGAGTTGTTTATAAATATAATCTTTGTTAACTAATTTAAAGCTGAATTGCTCAAAACTGGATCCTATTACTGAAGTCTTAATAACATTATTTTTTTTCTTTTGGAATGGATTTGGCTAAATTTGGTCCAATAGTAGAAAAATATTCATTGAGGGTATTTGCTATATCAAAGGGGTTTGATTTTATTTCTTCCCCTGATTTTATATTATTTATTACTGTATTCTTGCTTTTGCCGGGAACTATGTCTCTCAGATTTTCCCATATTTTTTTTGAATTTTTTGTTTTTAATTGTTCAGAGAAGTAACAATTCTGTAGAAATCTGTAGAATTTGACATACTAGCTTTTTTCTTAAATAAATCTCTTTTCCTCATTTCGTTTATTAATTCATCTGTAAGCCATGGGGATCCCTTTTGACGCACTCTTTTTTTCTTATTTGGTGCATGTTGATTAGCAACTTTAAGAAATTTTGTTTCAAAATGCTCAAGGGCATCATCAATATTTTTGTAATTTACAATATCCTCCCAGTTTACATTTTCTATATCATTTGTAAACTTTATTTCATCAAATTTTTTATAACTTCTACTGGTCTTGAACTTATGGTTGGACTTTCTTTCTTCCTTGTTTTTACCAAAGGTAGCATATACAATACTATGGTCACTAATGCCAGTATGTAAAATGCCAGATTTGCAAATTTTTTCTGGTACAGACACATATATGTGGTCGATAAGTGTCTGACTAGTTTCTGTAACTCTCGTAGGTCTTTTAATTAGTTGTTCAAGGTGAAAATTAGTGGCAATTTCATTCATTTTTAATGTATAGCATGACGGGTTAGAGGATAAAAGGTCACAATTTATGTCACCAACAATCATGATCTCCTTATTAGAGCATTCAATATTTTCTAAAACATGACACATTTTTTCAAAAAGATCCATGTGTGATCCAGGGGGTCGGTACCACGAAATAATCAGATATGGTTTACATTTTGGTTGAGTAATTTCTAATACAATCATTTCTAGATCATTAAGCATTAAATCTTGTCTTAGGGCCTGTTCGGGCGAGAATCGGAAAAAAAAACATAGGGTAAAAATCCGATTTTTATCCACGGGTGGTATGTCCATTCGCGCAAAACTTTGAATTCTAAAAACACCAGATGACTAGCAATAGAGCTAATGATCGGCGATGTTGATTCCAATCATTCTATCCATTTTCCAAAAGCCGCACTACGAATCCGATTAACTTTACCTTACACTATTTTTACTGTAGAGTACTAGATTTCATAAAATGGTAAATTTATATAAAATAGCGAGAAATGGCACTGATCGCCGCAATTTCACTGGAGCAACCTTATGCACTATGGTCTGTAACGATTTCCAATGGCCCATGCTCCAACAAAAAAACTGTTTTAGGGTATTAAAATTGATATGAGTACAAAAAAACTGCACTGTTCTCAGTAAATACATAAAAAAAAAATACTCGTACTCAATTATGTTCAAATCGAGTGAAACATTGGTAAAGCAATTAATGTCATAAAAAAGGTTTCCCGCTGCGAAAAATATCCAGTTAATTGCAGGGTTGGCGTATTGGGCTGTTTCGGTGTTAAATCCATGGGCGGCCTACAATTAACACCCGTTCGGACGAAACCGGGATATTTTTTAACCGGTAAATAACGGTGTAAAACACTGAAAAAAACTCGCGCGAACGGGCCCTTAGTTGATAGGTAAAACTACTATTACAGTTGACATACACAGCCACCCCACCCCCCTCCCTATTCCTATCTTTCCTAAAAACATCATATCCCTCTATGAAGATTGCAGTGTCTGGAATAGAAGTATCTAATCGTGTCTCATTTAAGCAAATGATGTCAATACAATTATTTTTTAGTATAAGATATTTGAATTCATCGTATTTGCCTGGCAGAGTAACTAAATTTAAACCTAAAACATTAAGACACTTCTTATTAAAGACACTGCAATTTTCAGTAAACACTTCTGACAAATCATTTTCTGACTTGTTTGTATTAAAGGTGGAGTTGTTTGGTTCAGTTCTTGTCTTTGATTTTTCTAAGGGTTGTTCAATAAATGATTCTTCCTGCTCATTGTTTAGTATTGAATGGGCATTGTTTGTCATAGTTTGGCCATTGTTTTTTGCTTGATTTTGTAGATATGTAGGTCTATTAGAAAATTCATTTGAGTTGTTATAAATAATATCCTCATTATTCTCAGTATTGCTTTGGCTTTCATTTATATTATTAACACCAGATGTAGAATTTTGTTTTTCGCTTTGTATATTCAAATGATTTTTTTCATTATGATCGGCTCTCCCTTCTTTGCCTGCTTTTCATTGATGAATTACTTGGTCTTGGCAGAATTTAGATTTGTGGCCTTCCACTTTACATAACCAACATCTGACTGGTCCTCCATGGTGACAATTTCGGCGTACATGACCATTTTCACCGCAGAAATGGCAGAAAACATTGGTTGAGTATTTGTTTGTTTTTCGTCGAAGAATTGGTAAAACACAATCTATGCTCTTAATCAATGAAACTGTTCCATATCTATTTATGTGTAAACCATGGGTTGTGAATTTTGACGGGTCAACTCCATAACGACAGCTGAATGCCTTTGAATTATCAATATAGTAATCGCTATATGTTAGCTTTAACATTTCATTTGTTGCGAGAACACGTACATTTAACTGTGGATCATCAAGACGAGGACATAAGCCGGAGATGTATATTTTGCCAGAGATTTCAGAATTTAAGTGTGATACAAGTTTATGATAGTCCGTCTTTAGTTGGTTCGTGTTGTATTTAGTACTGCTACAGTCATTAGTGCCTACATGTAGAATGATGTTTGTTACATTGCTAAGATCAACTTCATTAATTATATGGTTATGAACATCACAGACTGTGGCACCTAGTAGGGTCTTAACAGAAGTATTTGTCAGACCACGTGTCTTTATATGCTTAAGCATAGAGTCATCAATTATTAAATTTCCTTTCGATTGAGATTTCCTTTTATCAATATTATTGGTTGCCGACGATGTTTCTAAGATAGGTTGGCAAGTGTCCGTTGAATTTAGTTGATCAGATTGATTTTGCTTTCGGACAAAATCTGTGGTTGAGTTCTCATCATCAAAAATACTAAATGAGTGAAATGTATCATTCTGATGGCCTTCATTTGGCTTTCTTTGAACACCATGCTTTACATTGTCCTCTGTGATTTGTTCATTTGATTTGTTTCCTTCATCATCAAGAACATCAATGGATTAGTTGATTTGAAATCAGAATGATTAATTGATCCAACTTGATCCGTTAGTTTAGCAGCTTTTGACTTTGTGACATTACACTTAAATTCCATATTACTTTGTAATAGTGATTCTAGGCTTTTTAATTTCTCTTCAAGAATGGCATTTCTGTCACTCAGTTCATTGAATGCAGAGGTTAGATGTACAAAATTGGAATGGAGATCTTGTTGCTGACCTAATTGCTGTCTAAGTTCTTTAATTCCGTCTTCGGCACTTTTTAGCCGTTTTTTCAGTGATGCTGTTAAGTCCCATGATTTTGGTGTCTGGCTGTCACAATCCTTAGTCTCAATCACCTCCATTTGACATGATGAATTAGAGTAGTTTGTTGATTGTGAAAGTTGTTCTCGGACCGGTGTAGAAGAAAGAGTGTATGGAACATCATTAATTGTATTCAGGAACTCATCGTATCCATAAAAACTAGAGCTTGAAGTTGAGTTGAAAACTCGTGGGATAATAGTACTGTTAAGTTTCAGCATTTTCAGTGGATTGGTTCCAAGCTTAAAACTCATTATTAAATCTGTATCTTCAGTATCAATGTTCAAATAAGCTTCCCCTGTGTATGAACAGTGGTTTATTCACTCTCACTGGCTAGAACAAAGGCCAAGAATTCAAAGCCTAGGATGCTCCTTTGTTTCAGATATAGGCTGAATAGGTTAGCTTTTACCCTAGGTGATAAGATACAAAGTTACCTTCTTGTCAGCATATTCATGCCTAGCTTTTGGCATCAAATCCTATGATTTAGATACTTGTCTTGAAACTGTAACACAACTATAGTAGATCTGTAGAGAACATTGCTGGTAATTGTATATTTTTTATACCTTGATTTCAGGAAATAACTGATAAATTTTATATTTAAGACTCTGTAGTTCTTGTGCTTGCTCTGTAGTTCTTGTGCTTGATATTATTAATACATAATAATAATATAAAAGTACATTAACTTAATATAATTAATGTTATTTAAGTGAACATTAGTTAGATTGACCAGCCTGATCAAATGTTGTATTAAATATCATGTCGGTAAAATAGCAATTAATAAATGAAAAGCAAGCCCCTCGTCTTAAAAGCAATCTCTTTTCATTCAGGGTCCTTCAGGCAATGACAAAATGTTCAGGAAATATTAAGGACACTATGGTAATGCTTAATGCAGCCACTGTTCCCAAAATTTAACACTCTTCTGACCATCAATTTTAATCAGTTTTCTGGACTGTTTGGTCAAGGCAATTCAATAGAAGGACGCTGTTCTTTGCCGTGGAACATAGCGTGAGCGTACAGCCCTTTGATCCATAACTCTTGTACCGACATATTTTGCTCCAGACGCTAAATATTAAACTACTAACACCATACGTTTGTTGGTGGTGGATACATTTTGAATACTTTTAATAATTTCCAATGTATAAATACTTCTTGATTTTTTAAAGGCACAATCATTTGAAACCACTGAATACAATAATTTTTTTTTTAAAATTAACCCATTGGATAAAAATATAAAGTGAATCTAAATTAAGAATTTTTGTACAAATTCTTGTTCTTGCTAACATTATACAGCATTTTTGACAATGACGTACCAAAGTGTACCAAATGAGCGTTGTTGTATTAATAGCGAATCACATATTCTTTTTAGCGCGGGGTTCCCATAAGTGACTCCATTCATTTTTTTTGCAGTTTATTAAACATAACTTTTTTGCAAATAAATTCCCGAAACTGATACAAGAAGCGCGACATCGAACATAATGCTTTTATTTTTATTTATTTTTTATAACGCGCTAAACTTTTATCACGCGTTGCCATCCCTACGTGACTATTCATGATACACGCAGTGCATTTAGCGTCAGCGCGATTATGAATTGTTGTTTAATAGAAGATTATTGCCTCGGTTGTTAAGTAAGTTGCGTAAAATCTCTAGTTCTATACGAACAGTACGCATTTGTCGGTACAAGAGTCATAACTTAAGTTTGAAGTCATGAGTTCAGCGTCCTTCTGTTTGATTGCCTTGGTTTGGTTTAGAGAGAGTCAAGATTATGCATGTTTACAGTACATTTGGTTTCATGATTTGGTGTGTTTAAGACCAGGTGTGGTTACCAATGAAATTTGTTTTTTTCCATAGATGTATTACTTTAATGGATAGATGGTGAACTTTCACAAAATAAATAGCCCCTAAAGTGCAATTCCATGGAAGCACCTACTATTCTGGAATCCAACCAATCGTGTTACGTTCTAATACTGTTGCTACATCAAACTTGCGCCCCCAATCTTTTATAAGTTTCAAATTTATCAATAAATGGAATTAAATTTAATCCAAATATAAAGATAATGACAACATAAAATATATGTAACAAAAATGTAAATAATTTTGTATGACAAAAAAATGTTAAAAATACAATAACTATAAAACAGTTATTATTTAATTTGCATGTTTGTGACAAAAGCTGACGAATTTTTTACATTCAAGAGATTGATTTAATAATTAAAGAAATGTGTTTTTAGATTAGACTTAAATATTTCAATGTTTGCAGACTGCTTTAAGGATAAAGGTAGTTGGTTCCATATGGACGATGCAGCAAAGAAAAAAGTTCTATTACCATAGGTTTTTGTCTTGTAATTAGGAGCAGAAAGTAGAAATTGATTTTCAGAACGAAGACATCGGGTGGGGATGTATAAACTTAAAAGATTGGAAAGATATAATGGTTGTTTGGATTTATTTACTTTAAAACAAATAATAAGGATTTTAAAAGCAATCCGTTGTCGCAAAGGTAACCAGTGCAACTTTTTGAAAGTTGGTGTAATGTGGTTCATTCTCTTGATAAGGGAACATAAACGTGCAGCAGAATTTTGAATCCTCTGTAATCTTAAAATAGAAACAGAAGGCAAACCAACTAAAAGAAAATTACAATAATCAAGTTTTGAAGAAATAAATGCGTGAACAAGAGTCTCAGATTTTTTTCGAATTTAAATAATGACGAATCCTTTTGAGATTGCGAATATAACAAAAGGTAGATTTACAAATGGAGCTAATATGTTCATGAAAAGTTAGATGTTGATCCATAATAACTCCTAAGTTTTTAACAGAGAAAGAAGGTGTTATTTCAACCGAGTCAAGAGACAAAGGCGGAAAAAATGGTTTTGGTGTAAAAAAATGTGAAATAAAACAATAAATTCAGTCTTCGATGGGTTCAATTTAAGCATATTTTGAGAAAGCCATGTTCTAATATCAGATATGCACATTTGAATTTTATTATAGGCGGTTTGTGTATCAGAGAATGGATTAAAAGGAATGTAGAGTTGGATATCGTCAGCCTAATGAAAATAAATCGGTATATGCCGCAAAGCATTCAGTTGGTTTTAAATGATTGTATGCTGTATGTTTGTTTTGACTGAGTAGTATAATTTAACATTAAATGATGGCGTTATCTACAAATACAGTACCTTAGTTTGTGATTGTTTGTGCTTTATTTTGGTGTTTGTTTCGGGGTGGGTTATACATAGTAGATGAAATGAGTATAGCTAAGAAGTGGATTATTTTTAAAGTAATTTGAAGTATAAGTTTCTCCTAAAGTAACTGAAAAAGGCCATGTTTGTAGAGTTCGTCATCTGAGGCTTACCAAGCCATGTCTGAGAGCACTGTTTATTTATGGTTCACACATGCAGAAACATTTACCTACAGAGCCATCCATTCCCAAATGTAATCTCTCACAAAAAGCAATTTGCTTCAAATGAGTATCATTAATACCCCACCACTCTTGTGTAAACAAGTGAATGCTAACAGGCCAGATGCTATGTTCCTAGTACCAAGGCACTGCTACAGGATTTAAGAAATAACTATTGTTCAAAAATATACATACAGTATGAAGTAAAATGTAATTCACTTAAAGAAATTACAAAAAGAAAGTCTGGATTGCACAAATATATCATACAAATGCATACTATAATGCCAGTGCATTGTAAAACAATATATCATGCGGATGCATGTAGTGTGGACAAACATAAAATCAAGTAAAATTAAATGCTGAACATCTACGGCAATCACTCATCTAACATTACTTTGACAGGTACTGCATTTTTATGTCAGAAATATTTTGTGCAATTTAACTAATGTTTTTTTTTTTTTGCAGGGATGCACAAAAAACTTCCTCAATCATTTAAAAATAAAAAAATGTACATTGTTGCATATTCAAAATATTGAAAAATTAAGATAAAATTTGACCTAATTTTAGGAAATATAAATAATGTAACAAAGTTACAACCACTATCTTTCAAGTTTTGCTTCGGGAATTAAACTAAAATTGAACAACGCACAGTAGTGTTTTATCGTATTTTATTGAATAATAAATAGGTTTACCATTGAAAAGCTTAAAAATCTGATCAGAGTAATGGCTACTAAATGATTTGAAAAGGCTTAGGGGCTTACGTTGGCATTTTGAGGCTTTATTGAATAGCAAGAGGCAGGCTTAATACTGCTAGCCTTGATTTGAGTATCATACTTAAAGATGAACCAGCTGAAGTCATTATCACTGTTTCACATAACATATTATACAACAGTTGTGTATCATCTAGTTATTTAATAGGTTGTTTCTTAGTCACTATTCAACTGTTTTGGAGGGAAAAAGTGTATCATGAAGGATGGCCCTGCACAACGAGACTGACATGTTAGGCACCTGTCTTGCATAAACATGCACACAAGAGATGCGTGCATGTTTACTGGTTTTGTTGCGCCTAGTGCGAGTTGTACGGCCGAGCGGTTAAGGCAGGGGAACCGGTAAATCATAGCAATAACAACAGCAGGGGTTCGAGGCCCGCTCGCACCATGGTTTCGGTGGTGAAACAAGTCTTTTCGGATAAGGACTATAAACCGTAGGCCCAGTGTACACAAATGGCCCATGTGCACTATAAAGAACCCTTTCGAGACGAGTAGGGGGTACCCCAGTTATGGACAGATGAATGGGCGCAAGTGCAAGCCAGTACTTGCTGCATGACATGACGTGACCCTTTGGGGAGTGTCGTCCATAGTGCCTTGAGACTATAAAATATAAGGAGCTAGATAAAAAAAAAACTACATAGCTACTATAGCACTAATTTAATTTGATGATACTGTGGAAGGTTAGCAGGTATAGTAGGAGAAATCAACAACGAAAATAACTGGACCATAAACACAGCAAGTGGTCTCATTAAAAAATGGAATTAAATATTCTGTGCCATCACACTCAAAATGTTGTTTATTTCCTTGATACTAGAAAATTGCCTATGATTTCAAGTGATACTTTATTGTTCAACAGAAAAGTAGAATAATCTGGTCCTCTTAAAAGGAAAGGTACGTACAAAAGTAGAATAGATTGTTAAAATGACATGTAGAATGGAATGAAAAATCCTATAAAGATGCATACAACTTCATGAATGCAAGAAAAAGTAAACCGATGTATGCTATAACATTAATGGCTCATAACCACAAATAGAATTTTGAAGATGAATAGGTGGAAATCAATTACAGATGGAAGGAATCTGCCCATGGATGCTGGTGAGGGAAAGAAGGATGGCAAATTCCTTTTAATAAATTTTGTTAGGGTCCAAATTGCTTAACTGTTGAAAGTATAGGCCTATTAATTCTACAAATCCCATAAGACTAATTTTATCTGGCACAAAAATCATTAGTGATGTTTTTTTTACCTGCTGCTAGCTTAAAATTATACCACTGCATAACCCCAAACTTTTCTCAAAGATCACAAAATAATAAGATTTTCTTACATCTAATATTATATTTGTTGTTTAAAAAAACAGTTTAAATTTATTTTAAATAATGTTCCTTTAACATTATGACAGGGCTCATCTTACACTGCAAAAAGCCAATCAATTTCTGCATAGTAATTAATCGACATGCCCTAAAACATTAACATTAATCATTTTATATTTTCATTACATCGATTTAAAATCTAGAAATAATATGAGCAGTCGTCATGCTTGCTTGTATGTAGATACTTATATAGACATAATTGAACAGTTGAGATTTTACAATTCATTACATTCGAATCATGATTTACATTGATAACTAAAACAGTTTTGCTAAATAAATCCTAGCTGATGTTTTTCTTAAACATCTTTCTGTTTGTACTGAATTTGTTTGTCACGGTAATATCTTAACTTACAAACTTCGAAAATAGACTTTGAGATCATTATTTACAATCATGGGCATATAGCCCTGGTTCTCACTTTATGAATTTTTACTGCAATATAAAAAGCGAAATTTACGAAACTCAACACTATATTTATACTGTATCAAACTTTAAGCACAGGAGGTGTATCCCATCAGTCAGACTAGGCTGCAATAACCTCAAAGTAAATATTAAATGTACAGACGGTGAACAAGTCAACCTCTGTAAC